>JAXCGZ010001895.1:192500-207500 GCA_037179515.1 Halocaridina rubra
ACCCTCAGTTGAAAAAGGAGTGGCCAAGTTATCTGGATGATATATTAACATCTGTCAAAACAAATCTTCTACTCCCAACATAAAAACGGAAAATGTCAGAGGCAGACAACAGAATGTATACAAAGATATCGTGAAAACCAACATGAGGAAATGTAACAAAGACATCAACAACTGGGAAACCAATGGCAGGAATAGATGACTTAAGGTGTACCATCATTCGTAGAGCAGCAACTTTTTAAGCTAAGAGATGCACGGAATTGAAGGAAATGAGAAGACGGAGAGAGAGAGAGGCAGCAGCAACCAAGGCCCGTTCTGCCCTCTGGTACTTCCTGTCCTGAATGTGGAAGAGCTTTCCGAGCCGAAATTGGACTTCTAAGCCACCTAAATTCCACAGATATTGAAGTCAGCCAAAGTACTGACTAGATAAAATCACAGTTTGAAGACTACTTATTTACATTGATTTAATATCAAGAATAGTTTTTTGTATTCATGTACCAAAGGAGCTTTTACATTCCACTAATCCTGGAAATTGATGTGAATATACCTTAACTCAGCTTACCTATATATGTAATATGTCTGCATCATAATTTTTGAGATAAGAATGGGCATATACATATCAGTTAATAACACAGTATATGTCAGATATTCTTTATTTTTAAAATCTGACAATTTTCTCATCCTGAAGATTTGATCATTTTTACTTAATGTAATAAAATATTCCATAATACAGATAATGACATAATAACTTCCAAAATATTCGTATCTAATACAATAGCAATTTGCTTTGGCATCATCCCAATTTATCATAACTTTTCGTATATTGGTGTTACACCATAATGGTAGCACTGCCTCATTTGCCAGAGCTTATATAATAAAGCATAAACAAGTACTATATTATTCTTGTTAGTTTTTGTTCAATTTATTTCTTGTATGATACCAAGGTTCTGTTTATCAATGCCATATGGGGTTGCTGTCAAGAAAGTTGAGTTTAATCAAAGTACCTTATAATAGGTTTTTTTAACATATGCCTACCGACATCCACTGGCACACCTATTTTGATATTGGTAGTTTGACTAATTGTAATTTTGTAATTAGCTTATTAGTGTAATGGATGAGCTTAGGAAAAATCTGAGAAAAAGCCTTAACGAAGCTAAAAAGTTTGTGTAGTCCCTTAAAGAAAATCTATGACCACTAAGAAAAACATAATTTTAAAAGTACTGTTTATATAATTGGGTTAACCTTAGGGATAATTTTCCTCCTGTGAGTTTAAGACTGTAGAGGCCATTTCAACCTTGAATATTTATCTCTTTTAGCTATGAGCTTCGGTAGTCAGTGAAGATGTACACAAAATATTTTTGGACTGTTTGAATATTTGTCACCAATGTTGAACTTTCCTCGTTTTCATTGTACCTGCTTATCTAAGACTCAAAAGGCATTTTATTCTAGTCCTTCTAATATGTTGTGATTTTCTCACATTTCCAAGCTGGTTTCTTTCTCGCAGCTTTTTCGGATAATACATATAGAACACAAAGGTCAGAGCACTTTACTAGGGAAAGTAACAAACCTGCGTTCAATCCCTAGCTCCAATGTCTTTGTATCCACCCCCAAAATGGGAATAGTGACACATAAAATTGCAAACATTTTATAGGGCATAGGAGGCTATGGTTATGGACATAGGTTCCCCATTATGTACATGCAGTTCCAATAGCAATATTCAGCAAAGGTGTTAATATTGAGATACTGCTGTTTTCCACAAAAGATTTGAAATTTACAATTAGGCAGAATTCAGTAAGCTTTGCATAAATGTAGAGACTAAATAACTTTGCCTTACACCTGATCATTGACTATCTAATGGCATAATGACACTAATGAAGTAAGGAACATCATTTATTATATCAATTATTATAAATTAGTACAACATTTTCAGATAAAGAACCCAGAGGCACAATTGATGTCGGTATGAAAAAGAAATACATCTTATATATTAAGGTCATCGTCTGGATCTTCTTCATCCCAGTCGTCTTCATCATCAGGTGTGTAGAGAATCTGTCCTCCAGATGACTGGACTCTGCAAAAACAAAATATCCCAACTGCAGTCTGTTTCTTATTATTTCATTTTTTACTCTAATCAGAAACTACTGCAACTCAACGATCAAAATGGAATGAAAATTATATGTTAAAAAAATTAAAATGCATAACATTACATTCTTTATCGAAGCTCCAAGTAACATCAAGAATCTTCCTCATGAACCACCTCTACACAGTATTTATAAAGCTAGTTTCTGTAACTATTTTCAATGCTAGGTGATTTAGTGGGATCGTGTAAAGAAGAGTAACCCCAGGGTGCTCTAGGGCTATTTACAATTACAAAGCGAGTCACTTAAGCTAACCTAACAATTTACGGAATTAGCTAACTTTATATGATGTCCTGGGGGTTACTCATCTTTAGAAGATTCCATTACTTTTTTTTTTTTTACTTTTTGTGGTTTATACCCTCATGTAGAAGGATTCGCCTCCTCTCTGGTCATTAGTCTTAGACTGCTTAAGGGTCAGGTTTATACTTGGACAGGGAATATAAAAAGCAAGCAATATAAAAAACATAAGACCAATTACTAACGAAGCATACTGAGCAAAACAGATCTTTACAGCATGTACCCAGTATCGGATGTGGCTTAAATTATATTAGGTGCATAAGAAAAACCAATTGGTTTCCCATCCTTTACCCAAAAATTAAGCTTTAACAATTTAATTTTCCTATCGTTTATCTTTGCAATATGTTCAAGAAAATTATGGCAATAACTTGCTTGTATCTTTAAGATATCATTTTGAAGTATTGCCTTCATAACAAATTAGTTTTAGTTACCTCTCTGAAGAGAGTGTACTTTCTGCAACCACCTAATTTACCAATATGGTGAAGATACACTGGTAAACACCCACTCACATATATGAAAACCACCATTACCTTGTATGAGGAAGGAGTAATTTATTCTTAGATTTACGCTGCTCTTCAGTTAACGTCAGATTAAACGTTGTTTGTGCCGCTAAAACAGCATCTTCGTCAGTACTCTCCCCTCGAGGTTCTTTCTCCAATTGCACTGCTCTTGTTTCCTGAACTTTTAGCTCCGGTGATAATGTGAATTCTTCATACTGTTTAGAAACAAGACTTCCCTTACTATAATAGTACTAATTTTATTATTATTATTATTATTATTATTATTATTATTATTATTATTATTATTATTATTATGAATTGCAGAGGAATTAGATGGTATTCAATGACAGTTTCTAAAAGTTATCATAAGGGGGGATGAGACCTGGGAAATGGAAATGAATCAGTGAGTGGGAGAAGGTCTCAGCTAATAGGGTCGTAAGTAAAATATGGAGAATAAATTTCGATTGTATGATGGAATAATTTTTACTGCAAGTGGAAACCTTGAACGCAATGGAGAAAATAAACTTGAAGTGCAGGAGATAAAGTGCCTTCCAAGAACTTGTGAAGTCAGCTATAGAGATGTGTAGTAGCACAAAAAATTTAATGAAAAGTGTAACAGATTAAGGAAAAAGTGTGTGTGATACTTTGTCCAAGAGATGCTTTGACATTCAATGTGAGAGGCATACATGAGATAGAATGAGTTGGTGAAAAGTAATGTGCAGTCTATCATGACACCTGTCTGGGAGAAAAATAACTCCCTCATAATGAGGCCAGGATAAACCAGGGAAACCTAAAGTCTGGTTAGGGCATTTAGCACTGGCAATGGCTTGATCATCTTTATTATACATGGCATGCCTATGTGTGTGATTTAAAGTAAATCTTTACAATTATTGTGTGGAAATTATTATTTTTCCTTATTTTGCAGCTTTCCTCCCTGGATAGAAGCTACCCTACTGACTCTCTCAGGAGGAAATATTCATAAAATAAATATATTAATATAATTATCATCTTTTATAATTAGTTGTAGTAATACTAATATATTAACAATTCCAGACCTCTATATCAGACCTCTAAATCCCATCTTTTGCTACTGTTATGGCCATCCTGCTGGATTCAGCAAGATATGGTATCATATATTATTATTATTATTATTATTATTATTATTATTATTATTATTATTATTATTATTATTATCATTACTATTATTATTATTATTATTATTAATATTATATATCCCTTGTGTTGAGAGTAAAAAAATATTTCACTCATATGCTCTTTTTAGAGTAGGAGCAGACTAATAGGAACGGGGGGGGTGTTGGTCCCTTCCTCCGTTATTGCCTTTATTTTTTCTTGCCACAGAACAGATGCTGGAGGGGATGAGGAAATGTAAGGTAGGATGAATCCCTGCTGCCTTCTTTCTCTGTTTACTTGTAGCTTCCTGCTGGGTTAGGCACAACATGGAATCATTTTGAAAAAAATCTATAATTATAATTGCATTATTATTATTATTATTATTATTATTATTATTATTATTATTATTATTATTATTATTATTATTATTATTATTATTATTATTATTACTATTATTATTATTATTATTATTATTGTTGTTGTTATATGTTATATGGTTGATTTACTATCAACATAGTTTATGTTTGAAACGTTGCATGTTTAGAAGTTCCGTTCAAAAACATACCAAGGGCATCCAGCCTTAACTAATCAGATTCAAACTGTCTGCGTTCCACCTCACAAAGGAGATTAATAGCGACACATGATGCGGTGGCAGACATAATACGTGGTGAATTGTATCATCCCTTCACTTCATAGCAAAATTACGTGTCCCAGCCGGATGAAGCACCTCCAATGTGATTATTACAGGTTTGGATAAAGAACTGTACCCCCCATACACTATAAGTCGAATGCACAAGTCAACTACATGCGATAGATTAGAGGGAAGTTGTCGCTCCCTCCTTTAATCTCAAAATTATTTTCTTCCTTTAAAGCATTTAAAGGAAAAAAATTTATTATTCAATAATAAAAATTTATTATTCAATACTCTGTCAAACAGCAACTAACGATAAATGGTTTTAGTAAAGATGAATGACCCCTAGACCCCATGCAAAATCAAATAACCCTGTAAATGGTTGGATTGGTCAGGTTAAGTGGGGTGACTTTCCTTGTAAATATAAATAACATTAGTGAACCCTGGGGTAACTCTTTACAATATGCCAATAATTTCGTAACAATTGTCAATGAGAAACCTGATATGCACAACTAAAATACCATGTACTTGGTGACTGAATACAACTTTTTGTAATTCACATTCTACTAAACTACAGGGTTGTCTTTTAAAAGAAAATCTATTAAAGAACATAAAATGGAACACAGCTTAGCATCATTATTGTAAATAAATGGACATTTTACATACAGATATGGCCAGCACCATATACACAAACAGCAGTAAACACCAATGTTAATTTTAATTTTTTGGTACATTTTATCATAGAAAAAAAGATGAAATATATATAGAAAAAGTTTAAAATTTGCAAGAAAAAGCAAAACAAGATTTATAGAAATGATGTACAGTAGTGATAGAAAATCATGTATTTAAAATAATTACTGTATTTGGACTGTTCGAGCAGGAAGTTTATTGCCATGACCATTAATTAAATTAATCAAAAGATATGCAAATATCTTCAGACTGAATGATACAGAAGAGATATTCACTGAAGTAATGTATGAACTTCCATCGTGGCAATTCACTGTAGCATTTGCTTTGCAGGAATTCAATAGGAAAACTAGGCAATATATACTGATACCAACACTGCCGTCACTTACTGTTTTTACAATTTTTCCAGATGGTTTCTTTAAGATAACTTTACAACGAGTAGGATTTCCTTTATATAGATGAATTACTGCTGATGAAAGATGATTAAGTGATATAATAAAGCTCTCTGGAACACAATCTCGTCCACAGTACACCACTACCTGCTCAACAGTATCATCTGTAATATATTTAAGCATGCTTGTCTATTAAGTCTTTTACAATAATAATAATAATAATAATAATAATAATAATAATAATAATAATAATAATAATAATAATAATAATAATAATAATAATAATAATAATAATATTTGGCATTTTGCGTCAATATTAATCCCCAATTAAATGGGGGAGGACTCAGACAAGTCGGAACTGGGGGATTAAGAATGACTGCCCTTTCTAACTCCCAATGGTGGACTTGAACACTGGTTTGTCACTTACTGAGTTGAGTACTCCACCCACTATGCAACTAAAGTCCACTATAATAATAATATAAAAATAATAATAATAATAATAATCAAGAGTATCTTTTAAATGAAGCCATATCCAGCTGAACCCAGCAAGAAGGCTACAAGTGATTGATAAAGGGAGGAAGCTATGTTTCATCATACCCAGCACATCATCATCGCCTCTATCAGCCATTTTGTGGCAAGACAAAAAATACCCAGAAAATATGAGATTGCAACCTATTTACCCCCCAATCCTATTTAATGGGCTCATATTATAGTGCGGAGAAAGTGCAAGGGATTTCAATACAGTAATAATAACAATAATAATAATAATAATAATAATAATAATAATAATAATAATAATAATAATAATAATAATAATAATAATAATAATAATAAAAATAATAATATATTTTCTCATACAATATGCTTTCTTCCACAGTTTAATATGCGGATTTTTTTTTTCATGAATCACAAAGGATTACAAAACAGTAGTAATAATAATAATAATAATAATAATAATAATAATAATAATAATAATAATAATAATAATAATAATAATAATAATAATAATAATAACGAAAATAAATATCATATTTTTTCATACAATATGTTTTTCCACAGCTTAGTAGATGGCTGAAACTAAGAGAAATTTGAAAAGATGAAAAAAAAAAATTTATTCCACATTTTTATGTACAGTATATTCATTAGCCCATGATGTGAATTTTCATAGTGAATGAGAGAAGGAAAGAGGAAAGGTCTGCTTCAAAGTGTTCAAAATGGAAATTCAGAGGAATAGTATTTTACAGTAGTGAATGCAGACATGATTAAGAAAGTTGAGCGCGAGAAATATTTGCGATAATATATATTGTTGAGAGTGCAATAGAAATTGCCATTTTGGTGTGTACATATGGAATGGAAGGATAGACAGTCTGGTAAAGTCCCTTTATAAGACAATTTTACTGGATTTTAATGCCAAAGATAAGTTGAGAGGGACACCAAACGACTGGGTGATAGAATCGCCCATGATCATACATCGTGTGGAAGAAATAAAATGGGTAGGGGGCTGGAGCAGTACTTTGTTACATTAGTAGAAACCTTGTTGACTATCATGGAATACGGTGTCATTCATGCAAACATAAATATCAGAAATATAACGAATAATTTCATCTAAAGTTTCAAAACTGATAAATGTTTTACCAGCAAATAAAACCCAATTGACCTGTACAGCACTTGCTTATATGAAACAGTACACAACACATTACCTCATACAATCAAGCACATTATGGAAGGTTCCACTGTTTACAACCTCATTTATCAACAACGAAATAAACACTCTCCATGAGATCTGTGAGAAAGCACAGGGTAGGCAGTGGCCTACTTTAGAAACTCGGGGCTGTTTGGCCAAGCAGCTTAGAGAACAATAACAACAAAAGCAAGAACAACTGTCATGTTTTGTGTAAGTTTAAGCTCTAATATGACATACAAGAATTAATATACACACCAGCAGAAAATCTGTGAAGATCATGAATGAGGTTGTGAGTGTCCTGATGATTAACTATATCATCTACTTTATCAATTACAAATATCCTTTTAGCTTGACCTGTGTCACAGCTGCTGAAAATCTCGTTAATACTCTTGTTAAGATGAACGCAGGAATCTTTGCTATCCCAGCCGCAGGGATCACTAAATCCATCATAAAATTTAATTTTCCCAGGGAACTCTGAAAAACAAGCAATATTAATGCTTATTCAAAATAACTCATTGGGATAATTTTTTTTAAATTTTGTTCACTAAATAATATAGACAACTGGATAATTTTAAAAAGATTTGTTGCTTTGTCTGGATAGGTAATATGTGTGGAAAAAAATATGACCATATTATATTTTACTGCTTATCAAATTTAATTTAGCTCTACATATTTTATACATAAAGAAATTAATATCCATATATCATGTTCTAACCCTTAGGATTATTTCATCATGGCAAAAGAGAGATCAAGTTTTATGATTTGACTGATGTTCAAATAACTTATAATTTATAATCTTTTAGTGTATAATCTCAACACAATGAAAGATAAATATTAGGATGAAAAGGCACTGGTACCACAAAAGCCAGCATATTCTCAAACATTAGCTATAATAGTAACTTTCTGTAGATATATTTTAAACTTACCTTCATCATTAAGAAATGTTTTTACCACATGTAATGGATTTGAAGTTGTGAGATATTGTACATAATTTCCTATACTTAGGTGAGATTTCAGTAGTGTATACAGCACCCCTCTGCCAGACACATCTGAAGAGTCTAATGACAACACATTTAAATTAATATATTACACTGAGGTAAAAAAAAAAAAAAGCACACAATTATAACATTATTCTGAAAATCCTGTTATAAGAAGTTCATACTGGGGCATATCTTAGTTTAGGTCATTCCTTGTAAGGACATAAGATATTAGGTCAATTATAATTCAATTCTCTTTCCCATTTAGGGCATAAGGTGCCCCACTATAATATTTATAGTTGAAGAGCGCCTGAAAAACATTCGATAATGGAGCAAAATACCAATATTTCTCGTTATTAATAACTAAGACCAGATGTACATTTCCTTGTAATATAATTTATACTACAGTATTATTACAAATCTACAATGTAAGCCACAATTTTACAATGTGTGCAAACTATAATATGCCAAACTGTGGAAAAAATAAAGGTATTATTATAGTTAAGGGAATTAATGGAATATGACTTTTTTTATATACATAGAGCCCCCGGCTAGGGAGGATGCGTTCCTCTAGGTGAGGTTAGGTTAGATTATGATGCACCAAATATGTTTTTTCCACTTATAATCCTCTCTTCTAAAAATTTACCAAAATCAATATTGATATTAACAAATATATGCAAAATGGAGTGTTATGATAATATTTAGAGCACTGAAGATCTCTTTTCTCTCTCTCTCTCTCTCTCTCTCTCTCTCTCTCTCTCTCTCTCTCTATATATATATATATATATATATATATATATATATATATATATATATATATATATATATATATATATATATATATATATATATATATATATATATATATATGAATTTTGTGTAAACTGCACAGTATTTTGTGGATGAAGACGTAACACTTTTTCGTTAAGCCTGTTATTATTTCTTTTAATGTTTTATGTGTCACTACTAGTCCTCAAGAGGGGGTGGATACAGAAGGAATGAAGTTGGGGGAATTAAGTTGGGTACCCTTCCTATCACCCTAACATGGGCTTGAATGCAAAATTATCACCTCCCGAGGCGAGATTTTTACTGCTACGCTATGGTGGTCCCCTTTATTTAACCAAATTAATATTAATAGTTAGGTTTGGTTAAGTACCTTACTAGGGTAAATATGTGTTTATACAGCAGCGAGACTCACTCGTTTCTTCAGTACATAACGACCCCTTTCTGGCCTTGTGTTTAATCAACCATAAATTTATATGTGTTATTATTACCAAAATAACAGTGTTTCAGGAGTGAAAAATATATGTCAAAGACTTACTATTTGATGAGGTACATGTAAGAGTTATGGCAGGGTGCATAAAACACATCTTAATCAAGGTACATATATTACCTGTCAGCAGCAATAACTTGGGTGTTGGCGATTCGCTGTTACACAAAATTTTTCTCAAAATTACTGTCGACATCTTGTTTTACAACTAATATAGTCGTTTTAACAAGAGAAAGTCAAACTACTTTCAATCAGAGACAGTTCTTTGTCAAGATTATTTCCTTCATAAATAAAATAGCTTTGCTGAATTTAAAATAAATCTAGTGAATAATGTATATCGATTTGTCAACGTTCTTGCTTTCTAAAGCTTCTGATTGTGCATTGAGACCATTCGGCAGCCTTTATTGAAGTAGATATGAAAAATGGATTGAGTGATTACATATATATTTTGCGAAGTATGAACACGACTAATTCTCATGTCTTCCATAGTGTGACTCGTATTTCGCTCGGAATGTGATGGTTTGTTGACATTGTATATAGTTATTAGGAGGAATAGGCCTCTTTATCTGTACTTTTATTTTTACTTTAGGTATAACATTAACTACTAAATTAGCGCGTCAGGCCAAGGGTGTGCGGTCCGCCACGGTCTGAGGTTAGCAAGGGCATGCACTCAGAGTAACGATCACACCTATGAAAACCAAAGCCCTTCCCGAGCAGGCTCTGTCCTAACCCTTAGTAGAAAAGGGAGTTCGTGACGTAAAACCGATGGCGTTAACTACTTAATTAGCATCTTCTTAAGTCACCTTCTTTCATTTCTGTACTCATATTAGCGTACATATATATCTTCACTAAGTAGTTTGGTACGCTGGTTTCAAGGACGAGACAAGTTTCGGAGGTCGACTTTTATTGAGTATAATATATTGTACAGTATTTACCTTTATCTGTAGCTTTGTTGTCCGGTTTTGGTCGCCTTCTTTATTTTCGACAGGGATTTGGCATGGGTTAAAAAAGCAAACAAACTCAAAACTGCATGCAACGTCATATATTCTTCCAATATGCAAATATGGGATAATATATTATCTTTAGTTGTGTATTCCTTTATATATATATATATATATATATATATATATATATATATATATATATATATATATATATATATATATATATATATATATATATATATATATATATATATATATATATATATATATATATATATATATATATATATATATATATATATATATATATATATATGAATGCAGTTCATATCATTCGATATATTCAATGTGGTATAGTCTTTGTATCATCTTTCCCTCTTAAATTCACTAATAACTCTTCATAAATTATATATATATATATATATATATATATATATATATATATATATATATATATATATATATATATATATATATATATATATATATATATATATATATCTTGCCTTCAACTTTAATCAGATTCCTTTGTGATTCATTGTACATAAGCGACAGTCAGACTACAGTATATTACCGTATTTATTTAATATTATTTAAACTTATACTGTACTTGAAGTATTTCATCTTTTTAATATTTCTTCTATATTATCTACATCCAGTAGGAATGATTCCAAATACAGCTGTAGCTTTGAAGATAAGAGTAAACTAACAAGATCTCTACAATTTTGCTTCATCATCCTTTATAGCTGATCTCTGCTCGCCTGTTCATGCATCCTCATACTTCTTCCACTCCCTTTTCAGCAAAAATTTTTATTTTGTAAGTCTTGGATCGTGGTGAATGCGTGTTATTCGGCTCGGCTGCCCACCTTACAAGGGAGAATGGGGCCATTGTATATAGACTTCACTAGTGTAATGGAGTATCCCGTCGTTATATTTTTTTTAATAATTGTGAGCTTGCTTTACTATAGTATTTAAGTTTCTCATATCTGCAGTCATTAAAAACTTATTCCCATTGTAGTTCTCCCTCACTCTTTGGCCACATTGTCATTTTCATTTAACTGTGTCATCAGCCACTAGTGGCTTTTCTCTGAAGTTGATCCTTGTGCCCACCAATCCTATCTTGTCATTCATTCAGATTCTGACCCCATGCATACATAAACATTCAATGAGCACTATTGCAAGTTATCCAATTTAAAAGCTAATAAGCATTTAGGCTTACAGCCTACAGTATTCAAGGATCAAACTTTATTCTTGATGATTACAGTATGCTGTATACCCAAAACACACATATAGGTATGAAGAAAATACATGTATTGCTAAAGCATCTTATGTCATTTTATTACTTTATAGTATATAATTATCCATATGACTAAATAAAACACTGGGAATTGTTCAACACAATGGCTGTACCAGCAAATTTTTGCACTACACTATTCCATAAAATGGCATCATAAAATATGCATCTAATAACTGCATTTACAACTTGGCACTTCACCTTTTTAGATCCCAACAATGATAAATAAGGTGCACCTCTGATCTATTATAAACATCTGTAGGCAGAGCAGTTTATTATGACACACAGTAATGTAAATAAGTAGAGGTAATTCATCAGAATCTCATATTATTAGCGAGTAATACTAATTAAGTACCGTAAAGAAAATGTAGCAAATGATTATCTGGAAAGCCTTTATATATACAAACATTAACAGTCATACAGTATACGAAAATGTAAAAAAAATCAGGTTAAACAATCTGTGATAATTTTACAGATCATTACTCTTATATACTGGTAACTGGAATATGAAGCTGATAGTTTTTATTATTTCATCTGGAGATTATTTTTGAGATTCAAAGTACATCTTCACATTCATATCCTCTGTCATCACCATTTCATGTAAATGTTAGAAAGCTTTCTTTAATACACCAAAAATTAAGTTATATTATAGAATTCTACGCATCTCAAACCTAATGACTAAATAATCATTTCAATTTTATACAAAGGGAAAATATAAAAAAAAATTCTGCCATCATTACATTATTTTTCAAATAGTAACTATATGTGATTGCAATAACCTACTCACGATTGAATCTTTTAATAAAAACTGCATATAAAGTTTATCAGGAAAGAGGGGTTGGAACATTCAACTTGGGAAGATCCATGTTGCTTGAGCCCACCTCTTTAATTCCCCAGCTGCAGCCTGTCAGTGTCTATCCCCTTTCGAATGGCAATTAATAGTAACAGAAAACGGCAAACAAACATTATATCAGGCAAGAAAAAGTAAATTCAGTAGTATTATATTTCTTTTTACGTTTTGTCGCTATTAATACCCATTATGGGGGTGGCCACAAATTTGAACTTTGGAAATAAGGATGGATGATCTTCCAGAAGCCCCGCAGTGGGCTTGATAGTGGGTCTGTGACCTCCCAAGTCGAGAATTTTAACCATTATGCTGCTGCTGTCCATTATCATGAAAGGTATTATGATACCAAATACTTTTTACTTTAGTATTAAGTACACGGTATAAAGAAAAAATTCAAATATCAAATTCTATAAAGCTTGAAGGATATCAGTTAATTATATTGCAATGAGTATATAAGGGGGAAACAATTTCATATAGTAAATAAGTGTATTGTAATAAGATCTGGAAATAAGTCTAAAATTATATTCAAAGTTCAAATAATCTTATCAGGAAAGAAATATGATATCAAATACCGTTTTTTATTAAGTATGAGAGAAAAGAATGCTAACAGTAAATCCTACATTGTAATGAACGTAAAAAAGTTATACTAGCAAATGATTATATTTATTGTGGTAAGAATATTGATTATTAGGAACGAATTATTATAACAGACACTGCACTGTAATTTGTTATAAGCATGACTGAGGCTATGCATATATCATATTACTAACTACACTTTCATCACCAATAATCAAATACTTTGTAGTTATGGCACATGTCGCATTTCCATTTTAATTATGAACTAATAGTTGCTCTTTGATAATGACATTAAATAGTCAAGCATATAAATACAGTACAGCCACAGGAAATAATATTGCACAAAGTGTAGGAAATTATTCAGCACTATAGCTGCAGGTACATAAGAAATCAAAAGGAGTGTATTTGTTCATACTATTTTGATATATATATATATATATATATATATATATATATATATATATATATATATATATATATATATATATATATATATATATATATATATATATATATATATATATATATATATATATATATATATATATATATATATATATATATATATATATATATATATATATATATATATATAGTCTCTTCTTTTTTATGCAAGAATAGGTTCTCAAAAGGCTCGTGAAATTCAAATTTTGCGAAATTTACATTGTATACTTCCATAAGGAGTAATATGAATAGGTATGGTTACATTCCACAAGCGTATAAACACACTATACCAGAGAAATAAGGTAGTTCAACACATTTTACACATACATAAGCAAGCTGAAATACGTATGTTAGTAAGCAAAAAATAAACAAATACAGTATTAAGATATATAAAGATAAACAAACAAATAAACAAATTAACTCACTCTATATACGGTGGACAACAGGTGTGTGGTGACAGTGAGCAGCTGACTTGAGTGGACGGAGAGGGAGGAGCAAAGGAGGGGGAAGTGGGAGTGCTGTACTCTCACCAAGGTCACCAACACTTGCAGTTTTTTCTCAAGGTTTATAGACTGAAGCAACTGGCTGTGTTGGTAGGAAATTGGAAACGAGGCGGGCGCTTAGTCTCTAAACTGCACCACGTTAGAGGTTATGAGTGGAATAAGGTCCCAAGCACCACTTTTTGAAAAATAAGAAAAACAGTTTAAGTTTATTGACCTTCAAAATGCTATATCTTTTCAACCAATAAAGATATCCTTGAGATTTTTTTTTTTTTCAATATGTAGCTGAAAATATCTGCTTTTATGTTTTGGAACAATGCTATTAGAAAAATAAACACTTACATCCTCATAGATTGTTGTACTCAAGAAGGTCGAGTCCTTCTTACCACTGTGTTAGGACCCTCACATGCACCTGACAATAGAGGTGTGTTTTTACATGAATACACAGAGAATATCAACCCAAAGTCAGTGGAATACTGGAGCCTGATGTGGTTTCCAAGGTTCAGGTCCTAGGGAAGATAGTGCTAAGCAATAACGACTTTCTGACTGGATTATTAAGAGAAAAAAGGACTTAATGACATCTAAGCAGAGCTTGTGCCTTTATTTGCAGTGCAGTCAGCAGTGTGATCGGTCAGTACCTACTACAAAATGGGATTTTTACCCTTATTGGGGTGATTTTGCCACATAGGTC
>JAXCGZ010001895.1:212500-227500 GCA_037179515.1 Halocaridina rubra
TTACGACCATTTTCACAGTTTTTGTTACTTACTGAGAATCATATATTGCAACTTGTTATGAATATAAGTACAGTGCCTTGCAAGAAAATATAATTCTCTTCAGATATCTTAATTAATTTTTGCTTAGTTCATAAATCGCTATCTGGATATTTTTCCTGTGGCTTTAAGAAGCATGCTCAAATTATCTTGAGCACTTTTCAAGGCAGGATTTAACCGTAAGGCATGGACGTAAGCTTTTTCTGCAAGGTCATACTTACGCCAACGGTGATACAGAACACCTAGATTAGCCCAGTAATTAGCATTGCCTGGGTCAAGATTAGTAGCTAGCAAAAAGTGAGATTCCGACTCCTCGTAACGGCTTAGTTTGCCTAGCGTGTTGGCCAAGTTGAAATGCAATGCAGGTTCATTAGGGAGATACCTGAAATGAATTAGGAGATAAAACACTATAGCAAATTTAAGACATCAATGATATAAGCTGCTAAAAATGCCTTAGCCTTGATATTTAATTTACTGAATTATAAAAATATCTATCTGCAGGTATAATGCTATGTTCGATAAGAAACTTTCTAAAAAGGAGGTGACCACAGCGAATACTTTTTTAGTTCCTCATATTCATGTAAATATTATATGAATACATCCTCCTCTGCTTTCTGCTTTGATATCTCTCCCTTTTATAGTCGTCTAATATTATTTCATCATACATGTAGTCTCATATAAGCTACTACCTCAATTTACATTAAATTCAGTATCCAGCATATGACAACAGAAAATAGCATAATATTTTAAGAAGAGAATACAAAATTTGCTAAAGTTTGAACAGCACTTAAAAGTACTTAATAAAAAAGGGTAGTTCTTACTTTAGTGCTTTATCAGCCACTTCTAAGGCAGGCTGATACAATCCTTGGGAGTCAAGAAGAATCAGCATATTTGTCCATGCAACTGCTAGTGACGGTTTGAGTGTTGTAGCATTTGTCCATGTGGCAAGAGCAGCTGTGTGGTCTCCTTTCTCCAGGTATAAATTACCCAAGTTATATAAACAATCGGGATACACCTGTAATTAGAATAATAATACATATTAATTTCAGGTGCTAAATATTTCAGCTGGCATATTAACTCTTCTTACTATGCATGATAGTGTATCTAACTAAATTTAGCATAGGGTGACTGCTGTAGTACATACATGAACTACATAAACTCACCAACTTACGAACGAGTTAGGTTCCAGAGGTCCGTTCGTAATTTGTGTTTAGGTTAAAAAAAAGTACTGTACATTACATACATATGCACTACTGTACAGTATTTTTTTTTCTTTTTTTAAGAATGTGACATCGGGACAGGCAGAAACTGCCCTCATCAATAAAGGCCCGGGCACGAGAAAATACCAAGACGAAGGAAAAGAAAAAGGTTAAGGACAAGGCAGAGATGAGGCAATGTCACACAAAGGAAAACGACAGACAGAAAAAACAATCAAAGTACAGAGGACGCAGAGATATGGAGGACTAGGCTCTGAGATGATGATAGACCTGCTTTTTGAAGGATGAAAGGTCATAAGAATTAGGAAAGATAGGAGGAAGAGAGTTAGGCTAAAGACACTTAACTATTACAAAAAACATAAAATATACAGTATTAGTGAATTTAATATAGTATTAATAATGTAATAATACACTACAATACAGTAAAACATACATTAATACATGGATAGACAACGGGTAGGTTTTAGTTCGTTTGTGTGAATGTTTGTAACCTGGTTGTTCATAACTAGAGAAGCTTCAGCATTGTAATAAGACTTCATCATACAGAGTATATAGTTCAGGATGGGTGGGACTGCCACACCCCAGATTCTCCCTTATCCTTTTTTGTTGCCTCCAATGTAGGGGCAAGAAATACATGAGTGGAATTTCTTCCCCACCACCACTAGAATATAATTTTTAAATATATTTGTAGTTATCCTGCAGAGCAGTAGTGATAACAATTAACAAGAGGACCTCGAGTGGAAGCATCTTTGGTGTAGGTCCACACTAAAGAGCTGCAACTTGGAAGAGGAGAAGTAAGAGATGCAAAACTGTCACAGCCAGCCACTACCATTCACGGGGCATAAGAATTTAGAAGAAGTTTTGGTCACCCAGCTAATTACCTCATTACTCAACACAACACATATAATAATACAAATATTTCTACACTGAGAAATGAACCCTAAGCAGTCATTTCTCAAGACTCATTCTAGCAAGAGATTTTGATAGCAACCTAGGTAACATATTCTGGAAGAATGCACTACACACGACCACATATGCTACCAACAACACAAGATACACCCCCTGAGAGCTCTGTGGAAAAGCCCAGGATCGGTAATGGTCTTCCTAAGAGACTAGGGGTGTTTGGCCAAAAAGCTTTGGCAACAAAAACTACATCCAACAAGAAAATATCGTCATGAAAGTTGCTGGAATAGGATCTGCATAAGAAGAATGTGTTGGTGCATTGTTCCTGGTGTTTTAAAGCAAGCAGGAAAAAATGAATTACAAATACAAATCTGTCAGCCATTTGAGATAAAAGACGTGCCAAATCAATCAGTTGTTTTATACTAACAGATCTATGTGTGAGAGCAGTGAGGTAACTACTCTCTGCTGATGCATGATCTCCAAGTGATGCTTGAACAATGCCAAGATTCATCCAAGCAGCAGCAAAATCTGGTCTCAGAGAGGTAGCTTGCTGCAACAAGTGTAGAGCTTCATCCAAATGACCTTGATCCTGCAAGACACATATGCCATTTAATAACACAGACTTGGCAAGGAATATTCATTATTCTAAGGGTGTTGCTACATGTTATTCACTTCAATCTAAAAATGTGAATATAAGACTACCTTCAGAATGTTTGCTAGATTATTCATAGCCTGATCATAATCTGGATTTAATCGAAGAGCTTCACGATATCGCCTCACAGCTTCTAAGACATCTCCTGTATCAGCAGCGACCTTACCCATATTGTAGTGAACCTGTTCATTATTTATAAGAATAATTATAATATGGGACTGATATTTTGCTTGCCAAATAGTAAGATTTGTATTTACCCAAAAACGTGAAAAATTAATGACTAAATGGAAATTTGAATATGTTAATAATAATTGCTTTTCCAAGTTGTAATTGCTACAATTAAATTGTAGCAATTTTCTCTAACATTTACTAGAAATAACTTTTATAAAGTTTAAGTAGAAACAACAATTATTTTTACTGCACAAGATAATTAAATTTTTTAACTATAAGTGAGGAAAATATAAGTTACAGTACAATGTAATTTAATTTAAGCTATATGTGAGGAAAATACATATTGCTTATTGTAAACCTGCTCTCACCTTGGCATTAAGAGGACACACATCCAGACCTGAACTAAAGAGCTGCTTCTCTGTGAGCCAATCCCTACTTCTTTGTTGGCAACGTAAAACAAACAAGACCACAAGAAACACGTAACCCAGCTGAAGGACCCTCTGGAAAAATATTGAAAAAAAAATTAAGCAGAGTGAAGTATACCAGGAGCTTCATCTTAATGCATCATGGTACACTCAATAGCAGGTATGTAACCTCCCGTCTTGAGTATTCTAACCATTACTATCGCGGTCTCTAACTGTGGCAAAATATTCCTACCATAAGTTCAAGGAAGCAATAAGAAACTGCGGGTAATTAATATACCAAGCATGGCTAGTACATTTTCAGTTAAGCGGAGATATTCATTTTTATTCAAAAAAGCATGATCAGTAAAGAATATTAAATGTCCTTGTCACGCTATGTAAATATTACTTCAAATAATTACAGTAACTATTTATGAAGAAGGAATGCCTATTATTGCTATTCTTCACGACCATAAAGCCAAAGTATTTTAATGCTGAAAATGCTCTTCCTTCAAAGACATTTATGGTCAGAGCCATTTGTATTAATTTATACTATCTCTACAAATACACTACAAAATAAAATGTTAAATCAGTACACTCTTTGTTATACATAACTTCCTACCTTGTTAACAAAACCAGCAGCACTAAGTTCTCTTAAACCTGTCACCACCAGAACACAAAATCCAGCCACAGGGAGATACAAAACACGTTCTGCAATGACAAAGCCTACTCGGAAAAAGAGGTTTGTCGCAGGCAGAAATGGCACGATTCCGAGGGCTAACCCCATGAAGACACATCTAGAAGAAAGAAGAAAATGCTTTAAAAGCACATGAATTATATGCATGAAAAGTATCATGAATAGGTCAGCAGTTACCAAAGGATTATATACAGTACATGGCATACTAAATAAGGGCATAGTTACCATATTAATTAAGCATATAGTTACCACAGGACTTCTACAGATGGTATGTATACTGTTTGAGCCATCGGTTGCAATAGGATTTTAAGCATATCATTTGCATTCAATATGTCAAAAATTGCAACAGGATATATATGCATGGCAGGTACGTTGAGTATGTCAACTGTTAATCCAGAATTCGTTCACAAAAAATAATAAAGAATAAGCCACCTATTGCTATATATTTTTTTTTTTCTTTTTTTAAATGACTGCGACACCAGGACGGGCCAAAAAATCTATCTATCTACCTTGGCTGTTTCCCCTTTAGACTGGGGGTAGCCGACATCAAAATAGAAAACAATAAAGGGATTACTTTGCTCTATGGGCAATGACAAGGGATCTAGCAACCGTTCAGATGGCACAGCTGGAGTGCCACAGCCCATCCTCCCGGCTCTTCCACAACCTGTATCGCTTCACAACTGCCAACTCCCCTACCACAAGGCTACCTATCTATATTGTAAGATGCTGTGCCCTGTGGTGGCGGGCACAGCATCAAAGAATAGCCCAACATATTCCCTGCGTGTCGTAAGAGGCGACTAAAAGTGAACGGGGCGAGGGAACTAGGAATCCCCCCTTGTATTAACCTCCTGCGAGACGTCAAATAAGAAGGGCCAAAAAATAAAATAAAACACCTCTCATCGGGCCTGGGCATGAAAATACATAATGTAAAGAGAAACATAGATGGAGAGTGTAATGACTTGTAAGATGTGAAAGGATAATAAATGATGTGTAATGAATATCAAGAATATTCAGTGTAGCTGTAGGCATAGAAAAAGAACCATAACTGAAGGAAGACAACATCGAACTGTCCTGGACAGACCTATTTAAGTTCAAAAAACCTTCAGCTGTAGTATCGCAACAGGCGGCTGATGCCATGAGCCAAGCTACACAATTGTAATATGTGTTCATATTGCATCATAAAATTAGCAAGTAAACTGTATATCTTCAATATATGGATTAATATAAACAGAAAAAGTAATGGCAGAGTACACAATATAAAATATTTATACCATATGAGAATGCCTAAATGTGTACTTAATAAGATATAATATAATACAATAGACCTCTTCATGGATACCATACAATCATAGTTTAACACCTTCCTTTCCTCGAGCAGATTAGAGGGGGGCAATTAGCTGACTAGGGTTCATGTCCCGCTAATACTAGAAGACGAAAAAAGTACTCTATATGAAGCTTATTATGCACTACAAAATAAAGATGTAATTACATAATAATACAGTCATCCCTCAACTCCCATGAAGAAATCTTCCACCAAATTGAGATTTCAAAAGGAAAAAGAAATATAATAAAAAATAAATCAGAAATTCTTCAAAACTAATGTGGACCAAGCATGAAATGTAAAATTGAATTTCGTGCCCACAAAGAAATTCATCATGGCGGCCAATTATGGCAGGAGAGAGCAAGAGTGTGCCTCGTGAAGCAGTCTTTGTAGCGCGAGCTTCTGTTTGACACCTCTGTCAAAACATGGGTTGCCTTTGTAGCATACGTGGTGATTATTTTTTTTTCTGGATTTTGTGATGTGTGACGATTATTATTATTAGTAGTAGTATTATTATCATTATTTAATTATCATTATCATCAATTGAGAAGTATTAATTTTATTTTTCTAGTTGTGCAGTACGTGACGATGTCAGCATCCCAAGTAGCAAGAAAATGGGGAAAAAATGAGTCTCACTGAATTAAGCTTCTTGAAAATAAAATTCACAGCAATACTAGTGTATGGCTGTATATTGGAAATTAAGCATACCTTGAAGTGTGAGTGGATTTTCCTTGAGCTATTCCTCGCTTTACCAACAAAGCAAAGATCAGCCAGAGAAGAGGGAGACTTAGTAATCGCACATCAGTGAAGTTTACTATAACTGGAATGCATCCCATGGACCAGTCAAAACACAGCCATATAGGCAACAGAAGAAGAATGGCATTCATGCTGTATAAATACTGATAGTTCAGACTCTGTGGAGAGAACGTAAATTTGTAAAGAAATAACATCATGATTTTAGTGGAGAATATTATCGCCATGAAGATTTTAAAATGAAGATACATATATACATTCCAGTACTATATAATCAGGCATTAGAATTACTAGATTAAGCAGTTTGCCTAATATACCAATATTCATTTTTCATACACTTACAAAACGTTGACACTGAACCATTTTGACATTTAAAATTAGCTTAGATATTCATATAATTCAATTACGACAATAACAGAGTGCATAGCTTGTGAGGTTTTTTATTCACGTTTTTTTAATGATCATACATGATCAGCAACATATCAACAGAAAACATTACTGAAAACTGCAAAATAAGATACAATATATACTGTATTTACCCTAAATATTATGCTATCTAAGAAGGAAGCTGGATTGTCCACTTTCATAAATCTGGGGACAGTCGAGCCCATTACGACCCAGCGAGCAGCAAGCAAAGCTATTCCAGTCACAAATAATACCAAGTGCCTCCATACAAGTCCTCGTACCAAACCAGCTGAAATAATATTACATAATATCTAACTGCATTGTCATTATATCTGGAAGCGTTTTTGCTCACATCACTGCTGCAAAGCCAGTATGTTTTCTTTGTAATTTTCACACTGAGTTCATTGGTTTACTTAATAAGAGATTCATAGCATATCAAATATTAACAAGATCTTTTCAATTGTATTTATGTTAATTGATCTAATTGATCTTAGCATTCCAAAGCAATAACGAAAAAGTGCCTTTCCAAATGATAACATTCAGTACCTGGTAGATTCCTCCAAAATGCGACTGTTCTATGATGATGCCCTAGCACTAATGATATCAGCATCCGGCTTATGGTTCCACCATGAGCCAGCAACACGTCATAAGCACTACATAGTCCCTGTAACAATCAGATACCAAGATCATCATTATATGGTATTCATACATGATGCATCAAGGTTGTCATACCTGTTACTATAGTAATTACACAGCAAGGGTTCATTACACTTTATCAGTCCTAACGTCTTATATCATATATTTAGTGAAAAGAAGAGTAATTTTTGATCCTGAGATTACTACTACTCTGCACCCCAAATATTTAAAGTGCCTTTCTTAGACATGCAGGAAACAATGTATGTAGTTTTCTTTTTAAATTCTATGGATAAATTTTTCAAGTAAATATAATCTTGAAATTAATTCTATTTATATATATTATAAAAATAACAAAGTATTGCTTATGTTACTGCAAGCATCATTTGTAATGTACGTGACAATACAGAACAGTAAAATGAGTGTTTGTAAGTTTGTAACAAGAGCCAAAACATTCTGTTGCACGCAAACCAATACATTAAGTGAAGTCCAATCTATTTAAGGCATATTTCCACTGGAAAATAATGCTGCACCATAAAAAATGTCTTACCAGTGCAGTGATGCCAACTTCTTTGCAAAGCATAGCAGTTGCAGCACAACCTGCCGTCATAAGCAGATAGGGTGTGACATAGCATGATTTCTCTTCTGAACTGAAAAGACAACCAAAAAGAAATATTCCGTTACTGTTCTTTACTATTATAATATGACACACATTTCTCCAGAAACTTTAACATTGATGTCACCATTATATTAAAAATAATAGTTTGTTAACCTCTTTACTAATATCCCTTAACTCAGATGTCATATCTTAAATTAATTAGGTAGAAGAGCAGATGAATGACATACATAAATTTATCCATGGGAGAGATTCTATACAAAAGTCCATTCAAATATCTTATCCACCTGACATCTGCTTTCTCCTGGCATCAATACACTGAAAATACAACTGTCGATCCCAAAATAATGACAATGCACGAGACAAATCTGCTTAATACACTAATGACATACTTACATTTGACAATTGCACCCTTTCTCAGAAAGTCTCCTTGTCATGCCTTTCACTGCCCTAACATAACTTAGAAGAGCAACAAATACAAACAGGGCACATAAGAGATCAGCTCGTCCAACAATGCCAGATACCTGTAAATGCAAAGTTGCTGAATTTTCTAAGACTGCATAAACTATTTTGACTAATATTTCCCCCCAAAACAGCAGTCAAAAAAGTTTGACATAATACAAAATGTATATATTATTTCTATTATAAATGGATAGCCACTCAAGTTGAAAAGGATTCTATAAAAATTTAAACGAAAATAAAGAAAAGTAACACATTTATATCAGATAAGAAGTTTTTACAAGGATGGTACACATGAATAAAGAGATGTATCATGGTGTATAACATGATGGCAGAGGCAGGGGTCTTGAGAGTGTCAGTTTGCTGGGGAGACTTGAGGGATTGATAGCAAGAGATGGACAGAGGATGAAGTTTAAGGATAGTCTCTTGGGGATGTTGATAAGGGTTTGAGAATGGCAGAAATGATGAGAATGGTGTCTTGAGAAAAAAAAGAGTGGGTTCCATGGGAGCTAAGGTCTCTTACCTGGCACTGCATTAGAGATAAAGGAAAACTGGAATAAGAATATGTGAGAAAACAAGAAATTAAATTTTGCATAGAGCACGGGCTTCTTACCTTGCCTTGGCAGTTAAAATCTTTATAAGAAGTAAATACTACAAGAACTGGGGGTAAGAGTATACAGTCAAGAGACTAGAATACCGGAGGGAGGAGATGGAGTTTCTGCCTTAGTGGTTGATTTTGGGGTAAGATCTACAGTTGTGGATGAATTCAGATGAGTAGTAATATGTTATGATATACTGTTGAATAGATGGAAATAATAAAATCCTGTTTAGAGGCTATGTTAAAAACAATAAAAACAAGCTGAATGCATGTGATCAGTTGTTTCTAAGAATTAATAAAGTACACAAAAACAAAAAAAATTTACATATGTCTAAATCCTTCATACAAATAGTTAACTTACAGCTTCTGTATGAATTGGATGAGTGGCAAATAGTATAGCTGAGAGAATAGCAGCACGTGGGGAATCACTTCCAAAAACTACATAAAACACGCGAAGACTCATGACACTAACCAGACAGTGTAGAACAACATTAATAGCATGATAACTGAAGGGCTCTAGTGATCCCCAAGTATAATTCAACCTGAAATGGCAGTAATGGATATTCAGAATACTGTATACAGTAATATATAATATATGCTGATAAGTAATTTTTTTTAAGTTTTGCATTAATAATACATGTATTAAGAAAAGACAAACTAAATAAGATGAGTATTCCAAAAATCTTAATAAAAATTATAAGTCGACAAGATCTTATAGAACGGGGGAAGGTCGAAAAGCTATGCCAAACATAAAGAAATTTGTATATTTTCATACATTATATAATCTGCAATAACAGGCACGGTGATAACAAGTAGAACAAGGGAGGCCAAGTATATAGGATTCATCTTATCTTGCCATTTCATACTCTTTCTTCATTCATTTTGCATGAAGGAAACAAATGCAGGGAGAGATGAGATGGCAACATCTTATACTTGTAATATATTTTTTCCAAACCCCAATATGACACCATACCTTGCTAATGCTAGCAGGGTGGCCCTAACAGCATAAATATAAACAAGAAAGGCTCCTAATACCTTGCTATTCCTATTCCCTTCATTCAAGTGTTTTGAGAAAGAAATGAAATTACGGGCAGAAACATCTACCAGACCCCTAACATCCCAATCCTTTTCTAGTTTGCCTCTCACATGTAGGGACTATGAATGTGAACATTTTTCACTCCCAATATCAGGGATTAATATAATATTGATATTATATATTATTTTTAACATGACACTATATCCCACTGAAGCCAGCAAACTAATCCCAATTGTACAAAAACAGTGAAGCAGCAGTTTCATCATATCATGTGCAACCTCACCACCAATATCACTTCTGGGGCAAGGAAACGTTTTCCATTATCTATTTGAAATGACACATGCAACACACAGGGAATATAATAGAATAATAATCAAATAATATTAAGAATAGTAATAATAATAATTTCTGTATTTTATGTGTCACTATTTATCCCCATTTGGGGACAGACAGAAAATTTAAAGCTGGGGAGTTAAGGATGGATCCCCTTTCTACCATCCTGCCGTTTGCTCGATGATGGGTCCATCATCTCCTGAGTCGAGCACTTTGCCAGTTACAATACTACGGTCCCCAAATATAGGAGTGGACAGAGAGTTTGGCTGGGTTTTTAAGTCTAGATGCTCCTCCTAGCGCCCCAAGGTGGGCTCTACCGCGGGTCTATCAACTGCTGAGCAGAGATCTCTGACCATTCAGCCACAGAAGTTTCCCATAATAACAATAATAATAATAATAATAATAATAATAATAATAATAACGATAATAACATACCTAAAGGAAAGAACTGTGAGGGGTCTATAAGATTTGTGACTCGATGGATGAGTAAGTCTGGTGCCCCAAAAGTCATTATAGAAGATGTTACTTATGGGAGTGTCCTTTTTTATATCATTGTTATTGACAATAGCCTCTGAATCATCAAAGACAAAGTCTCCACGAAGGGAGTTTGCAAAGCAGACACATGCGCATAGGCCAACGAGGAATGCTGCAGCTGGATATGGGAGTTCTGAAATAAATAACAATATGAAAAAATACTCTTGACTTAAAAAAATGGATACCAAAAGTTCATAAATTTAAAGGAGAGTTGAGAGTTTTATCTTAGACCAGAGTCATATAATATAGGAAAATGATTTTTACCTGGTGCAGGAATATCTTGATCCCATTTGCCTTTGGAATGTAAAGGGAGCTTCAACTGTCCAAGGCCTTTATCTGGAACATCTTTCTCTCGCAGCCTCTGTTGATCACCATTCAAAGCACGACACCAGGCACCACATACCATGATTCTTTGCCTAGCTGATATTAAAGAGATTAAGAGTAACATATCAGCTACAGCGATCTCATTCCATGTATTTTGTAAAAGTGTCATCTATATTACATAATGCCCAAAACAAAGGCTTCACATTTATATTAGTTATTCAATTCGATAATATTATAATCCCAGTAAAAAACGATGAAAATTTTGATGAATGCATTCATGATGTATTAGTGAATGACATATTGCTTCTGTCTATTTGTACACTATAAATATTTTCCTCTTACTGTTTATTTATTGTTTTGTAGATTCCCAAAGCAAAATTTGTTGGATAAAGAGTTCAGATTGTCTGAAATTATGAATTTCCATCATGGGGTATTTGAAGACGAGTTTAAATAGCCATATTTTTTATCACAATACAACGTATATATAAACGGTGTAAAGATAATAAAATAAAATAAAAAACAGTTAAACTATATAGTTGTCAGTAAGATACAACGTTTATGCGTGAATTTGGATACTTATATTTAAATTTTTAGTGCATTTTTAAATCAACTTCAAGTTAAAACATATATTTATTTTCATTCACGTAAATCTAATTCAATCACAAACAAAAGGGATTGTATAGAGATAAGTAACTCCAAGAGCCCCAAGTAAAGTTAAGTAAGCCCGTACTGTTAGGTTTGGTTAGGTTAGCTTAATTGACTTGCCTTGTAAGTATGAATAATTCTAGAGCACCCTGAGGTTACTCTTCTTAATGAGATCCAACAAAAGCTTATAGCCATTAGTCCAGTATTAATGTATTGCTACTGATATACAGTTTCAATTCTGTATTCCAAAAGCATCTTAAATGCAGATTAAATTACAGCTCTAACTTTATATTAAAATAAAATTTTATTTACCAACACAGAAATAGGTTGTGGGGTGGGGTATGTAAGGGCAATACAGTATTACAAGACAGATAAACCAGTGTGAAGCATAATAACATTTAATGTACTCTGTACAATCAAAACCAAGATTGATATTGTCAGTATTAGTTCTGTCAAGAGTGAAAACTTCTGATTACTAAAACAAAACTTCATGTTAAGTACATTCATACTGCAGAGTGATGAATTATAGCACAGTACTCATATTATATCCACTATAGTCTTGAATGATAAGTGAAACAAAAAAGCTGTTTTTTACACCTGAAGTAATAATAAGCAATAAATGTTAGTTATATCTAGCCCTAAGGTAAAGTCATGATCAATCGTCATTCATCATTTGCATGAGTCTCATGAATATGATATCCAGATGTATATAAGACCTATATACAATTTATAAAGATTTTGGCTTGTCATACGTTCTGTATGTACTGACTGCATTCCCACTGAGTTTCAAAGGTCTCCAAACCTTATTGGTATATTATAGACCAATTTGATGTTTATCGCTTCACAGGAAAGTAATGGACCACAACTGCTTTGACTGAATCTGTGAAGTAAGAGGAACATCTCGACTTTCCTTTCTTTTTTAAAGTTCTATAACATAAGAGCTTTAAAACTGCTAAGCAATCTGTCAGTTAATAATTGCGGTCAAAACTACATTTCTTAATTACACTTTTTGCAATGCAAGAGTACCTCATAATTAACAAAATCTCATTTTTTTTTTTTTCAACATGATGAAATGTCTCATTTACGAGACATTTCCTATAACATTATGAATTTAGACATTTCGGCATAAAACACTAAGAGACTAGTCTAATCTTTAAACAAACTGAGATGTTGATTCACTGGGTAGAGAGTTATGGCATATTCCAAATTGTTTTTATTGAACAAGGTTTCTTTATGTCATATTTATGATTTAGTAACTGCAATATACGTGTATTTTTTTGTATTTATAATGCCCGACATACCTCATACAATATCTTGTAAATAAAGGCAATACATGGTTGGAATTCGTTTTATGGTCCCCTTCCACAGCCTACCCGAGAAATCAATGTTACCACCACTTCCTGACAAGTGAAGCGCTGCTATATGAACACTCATATATACCCAATTAAGGTATGTAAGGCTTCTAATTTGAGCCTTTGATTAGGTTACACTAGTTGTTAGGTTAGTTAGATTAGGTGATGTAAGTACCTACCGCCGCCCACCAGTATCGGCCCTAAACAAACTAGTAATTTCCGAAAATAAAATTATCAAATTCAAAAGGCAAAAAAACTTTTCAGAAATATAACTAGTTTAGTCCCAATATAGAAATGGTGCAATATGAGAATCTTAACCCAATATAACAATAGCCATTAGCTATAATAAGAATTTTCTGCTTGATAGTTTTACACTGTACAGTTGTTTTACCAGAAACCGAAGCAGGCTTCATGCAAATTCACTATTAATCACACGAAATAAAATCTGTGTCTATTTTGTTTAAGTCAACGAATACCTTTATTAATGTATATGCAGTGAAATTTCAGTTTTTCGTGATTTGGGCAATAACTCATGGAGGACTTAGAACCCATTTCTAGAACAGTATCTCAACTCTTTTTCAAAGAATTCCTATGAATACCTGTAATGTCTAAATATGTTGTACGCAAGTCTTAGTATACATACCTCACTCTGCATCAGCCAAGAGGAATCAAATGAAGATGCTGCTTCTGGGATAACATCTCCTGGATGCTGCGAGAAAGGAGAGAGAGAGAGAGAGAGAGATGCGAGGGTCAAGTCTTTCTTCGCCTCTTTTCTCTTTGTTACTCCTTCTTGCTTCCTCCTTAACACCGTAATAACGACCTCACACTTCTATCTCCCCTTTCCCCTCCACACACTACGGCTTATGACACAAATATCCCTTAAATATGGATAGAGAATGGCCATGGGGTAAGATGCTCGTCATTGGGACGGCCACTTGTTTACATTTGTCGTCTGTCACCCGAGAAGCATTCAATCATCTCAGCTGACACATGGGGAACGCTCCCATTCTCTCCTCTCCCCCAAGCCATGCCTCGGTGGGAGCCTTTGTTGAATATCGCTTATGGTTAATCTTGTATCTACCTCAGGGTTGCCTTATTTTCTGCTATTTAATAACTCTGCAAATTATACCAAATTACCTGTAAGTTTTGGATACTTCGTCACATCTTATTAATACAGTTTTAATATGAACGTCCCAGAAGCCTTGAAATATTTCTAAATACTGCCAGAAATAAAGTTAAAATAAGCTGGTAACGCTGATGAGATTTAAGTTTCTTCTGAATAAAGAGCTTACTTAATATTCGTGGATTATATCTTTGTTAATTCCGTAAAAGTTATTTTTACATTAGCATTTATAATATTCGTTGATTTAATATTACACTGAAGTAAAATGCATATTCTGCTTGCCTTTTCGTTATATATATTTAAAACAAATCCGTAACGTTTTGAGAATCCCCTGGTCAAAATCGGAATGTTCCTAAACATTCAGCTACCTTTTTTTCCTTCTCTATTTCTTTCTTTTGTCTTCTTTTTTAGCCGCACGTAACAGAAATTACGCAGACCTTGAAGCTATCAAATTTACAGTAGTAATAAATCAAGCTTGTATATAAAATGAAAACAGTAGAAGGAAAAAAAAATAATGTGAGAGAGAGAGAATTACTAGTTGCTCTCCTTAAGTTTCCACTGAGCTTTACTCAGAAAAATAACTCGTACACCGGCATCGTTTAAATATTGAAACTTCCAACCGAAGCTCGCACCTGTTATACGAGATTAGCATTATCGTTACTTCTTATTGATGTCTCTCGTGTATAACTTATTTTCTATATTGCTAGACAAAGATAGTCTTTTGAGAGAATCACGTAGTTGCCGTGAAGTAATGTTGTTGAAGGAAAATGTGAACTATGCTATTAAAAGGA
>JAXCGZ010001895.1:232500-285000 GCA_037179515.1 Halocaridina rubra
CTCTTGCAATAAGTTTTTGATCTTTCCCATCTCTTCCCGTGTTCTGTATCGTCTAATGAACACGTCTTTGAATTCTTGAAGGTCTTTTAGACTTTTTTTCTCATCAGTATTTCTCTACATGTTTCCCCTCTCTCAAAGGTTACTTTTGTTGGTCTCTGCTTTCCTTCCCTGGAATATTTGCCTAGTTGGTGAATGTTTACAATATCCTCAGGACCACAAACTACTCCAAGCTTTCTTATCAGGTCTACAACCCTAGCTTTATTTTCTTCAAGTCTCCCCTGCCATGTTGGCTCCTGGGATTCGCTTATGCCTGAGATTACCACTGTCTTCTCTTTATCAAGTGCCTGTTAAATCAGTGGATTTGCCCTTTCCATCACAACGTCTTTCATTTTTTCGATTACTGTCTCTGTATAGTCAACTGTTTGAATGTTTTCCAGTGCCATCTCCTTTAAAGCCTCTTTTACTGCCACATTCCCCTTTAGTGCATCAGCAAAGGAAGTTTTCATGGCATCATGTTCCATATTCAACTTCTGAAACTCTTTTCTAAACTGTTCAATGTTTTCCTTAATTTGAACATTCCAAGCTGCAATCTCATCTCTCTCAGAAGAGAGCAGTGAACTAACATCTAATTCATTTAGGTTGTCATTTAGCTGTTTGTTGTTATCTTCTTGTTTAGAAATTCTGGTTTCTAGTTCCCTATTTTCCCCTTCCAGCTTCTTTATTCTTTTTTCTAGTTCTTTTCTCTCCTGCCCTTGTTCTTTATTTGCTTCCTCCAAAAAATCTTATTTTCTCTCTGAGTGTTTCATTCTCTTTCATTTCTCTATCCATACTCCGAATTTTATCATCAAGGCTTATAACCATTGCCTCTAAATCCTTGATTTTCTGTTTTAATCTCGTAATAGCTACTCCTGCTCCTGCTGCTACATCCTATGTAGATCCTCTATCATCCCTCCCTGACCCATGAGTGGGGGAGGCTTGGGACAGAGATGGCCTCATTTTCATATTTTCCCTTTCACAGAATATAGAAATAAGAAGATAAAGGGAAAAAAAAGGGAGAAAAACTTTTATTTAAGCTTCATAGAGTTCAATAATTTTTTCGCTGAAGTGGGGAAAAAAACCTTTGAAAAAACAAAAAAAGAAATAATAAATGAAATCAATAATAGTAATGGTGGTAATAATAATGATGATGGTAGTAGTAATAATAATAGAAATGTTGATAATGGTGTAAATAATAATGATGGTGGTAGTAATGGTAATGATAATAGTGATGATGGTAGTAATAATAATAATAATGTTAATCTTCAAGAACATAGTGCATTCAATAGAAGTAATGATGTCTTTAACCCTACTACAGTAGATTGTAATACAGTAATCTTAGTAATAAAAAATCTGAAAGACTCTAATGCATATGGATCAGATGGAATTTGTTTTCGTTTTATTAGAGATTCATTATTTGTAATAGCTTATTATCTGACGGTAATAATCAATACTTCCATAGTGACCAATATCTACCCAGATTTATGGAAAAATCCCCATGTAATTCCTGGTTTTAAAAATGGAAATCCTGACGACGTCTCTAACTATAGACCAATCTCTTTACTACCAATTTTATCAAAGATACTTGAAAAGATTGTTGCAAATCAGTTAAGTGAGTTTCTTGAAAAAAATAAACTTATTGCAAAAAGTCAACACTGTTTCAGGCCAAAATTATCAACTGAAACTGCCTTATTGAAAATACCAGATGAAATATACAAAAATATAGATAATAAGAAAATATCATTGCTACTACTACTCGATCTTTCTAAAGCTTTTGATAGTGTACACCATACCATTCTATTAGAAAAATGCAAAAAAATGAACATTGACCCAAGCTGGTTCGAGAACTATTTAAAAAACCGCTACCAGTCAGTCAGAATAAAAGATGTAGTCTCAAGTCGCAAGAAGGTATTGTTTGGGGTCCCTCAGGGATCGATCCTAGGACCTATACTTTTTCTAATATATGTAAACGATCTAGTAAAATATTTACCTAACTGTTATGTCATTCAATATGCTGACGATACTCAAATCTTAATTGAAGGAGAAATTAATGATTTAGAAAATATTATTCGTAGAGCAGAAGAAATTTTGTATATGGCTAAACGTTACTTTCTAAAAAATGGTCTGTTACTTAATGAAACTAAAACCCAATCTATTCTTATCGGATCGAGACAATTATTATCAGAAGTTGATGACAATCTTCATATAAATTTTAACGGTAATATCATTAAGCCAATGAACTCGGTAAAGAACCTAGGTGTCTATTTTGACCGTTACATGAATTTTGAAATGCATATAGATGAAATTTATAAAAAAGTAATGGGTACTCTAATATATCTAAATAGGGTAAAAGGCTCATTTGAAACATCAACTCGTATAATAATTGTCCAGTCCTTAGCTATGAGTTTAATTAATTACTGTCTCAAAGTTTGGGGATGTACAAATAAGACTCAATTACAAAGAATACAAAAGTTACAAAACTTTGCAGCACGAGTGGCTGTTGGCAATGTAAGAAAATACGAGCACATCTCTCCTGTTTTAAAAGATCTAGAATGGATAAAGATTAGAGATAAATATGTTTTTGATATATGTACCTTTGTTTTTAATATACTAAGAAACAATATTCCTGATTGCTTGTATAATTTTTCTACAGTAAGCTCAGTTACCGGGTTAACTACCCGTCAAGGGGAAGATTTATTAGTACGAAGGTCTAAAACTGATATTGGCTCAAGAGATATAAACATTCGTGGACCTCATTTATATAATCAGCTTCCCAGAGAACTAAAAAATGCTGGTTCAGTGTATACTTTTAAATATAATCTTAAGAAGTTACTCTTAAAGGAAGATTTTACTTGTAAATTTTAATAGTACACCCATATTTGAATACCCAATGTATGTTGGAAATAAAGTCTTATTATTATTATTATTATTATTATCATACAGAATTTTCATATATTCATATAAGTGCTATTTAATTACTCAGTTTATCTCCTTTCTGGTAACACACATCCTAACATAAAAATTTGAATTTGGTAATTTGAGGGAAAAAAAAAGATAAAAAATGCAAACAAAAACAAAAGTGTACTTGAAGGAAAATTCGAATTTGTATCTGAGGAGACTCCCACCTGTTTCTGCTATATATTCTTCTTAACTGATAAACTCACTTGCTAACCAAGATATGTTATCACAGGATCAGACTTTACATTTAATTCAATATATATACAAAATAAAAAATAATGTAATTACCTAATTGTAATTACCTAATTGTGTTTATGGGAAAGAGCCCAGAGCTCGAATCTTCCCGTCTCCTGATCGGTTCCATTTTGTACTTAGTGATACTTATCATACTGTCCTTAAAACTATGGATTGAGATATCATTAACTACCTCCTCGCTTAGCGAATTCCAATTTCCAACTGCTCTTACACTGAAAAAGCATTTCCTTACATCCTGCAAGGAAGTTTTCTTACGAAGCTTCAAACTATGACCTCTAGTTCTAGAGCCAGCCATGTCAAAATATCGATCCCAATCCACTCTATCATAACCATGAAGGAATTTAAAGACTCTCACCATATCCCCCTCAATCTTCTAGCTTCGAGTGCTGGTAAGTCTAATTCCCTCAGCCTCTCATCATAACTGAGATTGCGTATTTCTGGCACCAGTTTCGTGGCATATCTTTGAATTTTTTCAAGCTTAGCTATGTGCTTTTTTAAGTGTGGATTCCAAAAGGGGGCTGCATATTCGAGTTTTGGCCTCACATAGGTTACATAAATATTTCTGAACATTTCCTTGTCCATCTGCCTGAGGGCTACCCTTACATTTGATAAGAATGCACATGCTGCCCTTACTATGCCATTTATATGTATTTCTGGAGACAAATCTGTCAGTATGTTTACTCCTAGATCTCTCTCATTTTCTGTCTCTTGAAGTTGTACTCCAGCCACCGAGTAGTCAAGCTTGAGCCTTCTTGCACTTGTATCCATTCTCATTACCTTACATTTTGAAGTATTGAATTTCATTAGCCACTTTTCTGACCACTCATGCAGACTATTTAGATCTCCCTGAAGTTCTCTGCCATTGTTGTCGTTTCTTACTTTCTTCACAATCTTTGCATCATCTGCAAACATATTCATGAATGAATTTACAGACTCTGGTAGGTCATTTACGTATACAAGGAACAAAAGTGGCCCTAACACTGAACCCTGTGGAACTCCACTACTAACTCTTCTCCATTCAGACACTGAGTGTCTTACTCTAACCCTCTGTTCCCTTCCTTCTAAGTAAGTTTTTATCCATTCCAAGACATTTCCACCTATTCTATCCATTGCTTGCAGCTTCCTAATAAGTCTCCCATGTGGAACAGTGTCAAACACTTTCTGGAAGTCTAGGAATATGCAATCTGGCCAGCCCTCTCTTTCCTGTAAGATTCGGCTTACCTCATCATAAAATTCTAATAAGTTTGTTACTGTTGATCTACCTTCTCTGAAGCCATGTTCCCTCACTGACAAAAAGTTGAAGGATTCCAAGTGAAGAGAGATATGTTTCCTTAGTAGTTTCTCCATAACTTTGCAAACTATGCTGGTCAAGGAAACTGGTCTATAATTCAGAGCCGTATCCCTCCTTCCCTTTTTGAAGATAGGTATCACATTTGCTTGTTTCCAGCATCTTGGAATCTCCCCTGACTCCAGTGACTTTTTAAATATGATACTTAGTGCCACTGATATTGAGCTTGCGCATTTTTTAAATACATGAGGGGATATATCATCATGACCTTTAGCTTTATGAACATCTAACTCCATCAGCGCTTTGCATACCTCTGTGGCTGTAAGGTTGATGTTCTCTAATACCGGCCCTTGATCTTCTATCTCTGCAATATGAGGGGGTGGGGTATATTCTACTGTAAATACTGATTGAAACTCCTTGTTCAATTCTTTGCAAATCTCTTCATCCATCTCAGTGATGCTTCCATCTGATCTCTTTAGCCTTAAAACCCGTTCTTTTACCTTCAGTTTTCCTCTGATAAAGCTGTGGAAAAGCTTGGGATTTTCTTTAGCCTTCCTGGTGATGTCCCTCTCATAGTCTCTCTCTGCCTCTCTTCTTTTACTTAGGTAGTCATTTCTTGCTCATTTGTAGATTTGCCAGGCATTTATGTTTTTTCTCCTCCTATACCTTTTCCAGCATTTGTCTCTCCACTCCATAGCTCTTTTACACTCATTATTAAACCATTTCTCTCTGGCATGAATTACACCTACTTTGGTGACAGGTATGCAGCAATCTACTATCTTCCCTTATTTCTCACAAAAGATGTCATACATTTCTTGTACAGATTTGTTGTAAAATAAGGTTCTCCAGTCAATAACTGCAAAAAGCTCATTCATTTTGATGTAATCTCCTTTCGGATAGTTCCTCCTCATGTCCTCAGTGCCTCTACTCTCAGGCAGAATATCTTCAATGATATACTCCATCAACAACACACAGTGGTCATTCATTACAATTGGTGGTTCATACTAATTTTTTTCAATACCCAAAACATTATCTGTGAATACTAGATCAAGTATCGATGACTCATCTCCACCCCTGGCCCTCGTTGGTTCCATTACATGTTGGTGTAGGAAATTCCCTTGTACGCAATCTAGGAATCTTGCCCTGAATGAGTCCTCACCACTGTGTGGGTCAAGATTTATCCAATCTATCTCTTTATGATTAAAATCTCCCATAATCAAAATCCTACATTTTCTCTCCCGTGCCCATGTTAACAACTGAGTTTATGACTTCAATAGTAGTGTGTGTGTGTGTGTGTGTGTGTGTCTAATACACACATACTATACACACTATGAAAGAAGGATAGGCTCCGTCTGTATGAACAATCTTGGAGGGTAGATACTGACTGATATGGTTTAGCATATAATTTTTTTCAATATCCAAAACATTATCTGTGAATACTAGATCAAGTAGTGATGGCTCATCCCCACCCCCGGCCCTCGTTGGTTCCATTACATGTTGGTGTAGGAAATTCCCATGTATGCAATCTAGGAATCTTGCCCCGAATGAGTCCTCACCACTGTGTGGGTCAAGATTTATCCAATCTATCTCTTTATGATTAAAATCTCCCATAATCAAAATCCTACAATTTCTCTCCCGTGCCCATGTTAACAACTGAGTTTATGACTTCAATAGTAGTGTGTGTGTGTGTGTGTGTGTCTAATAGACACATACTATACACACTATGAAAGAAGGATAGGCTCGGTCCTGTATGTACAATCTTGGAGGGTAGATACTGACTGATATGGTTTAGCAGGTGTTTTAGGTGGTTTTATCAGAATAGAAGCTATTCTGTGATTTTCAGAATATTTGCGTCTCAAGCAAAAATATAGATTACATTTTATATGCATATGGAGAGTGAGATAATACGTAATCATAATAAATACCGGTACTTGCACAGAAACAATACTTTGTATTGCCTGAATATTTTGACATTGTGATACAGGCTTAATGCTCTTACCATTAATTACAGAAGTGTTGTTATAATAATAATATTGTATAGTTGTATCCTATACTAAACTTATAGCGTGCGAGGTTAAAATGGAAAAGCGAAAATTGACTTAACACTTCATTTATTTAGTTATACGCTTATCTTACACCTTAATACCCCCTTCCTCTTAAGGTAAAATCTAAGATCTTATTCGTGACCCGGACAACTTCTAACTGCTCGACACTCTCACTGCTTCTGACTTTCTTGTATCTCCAAGATGGCAGGGCATGGTATGCTTGGACAGCCTCACCCAATAGGCTTCCAGAGATAAGGGGGTTACCGCCCATTACATGAAGTGTTAGGGGCGTGGCTACAAGAAGGCCAATTGCAAACAAGGAGTGCCTATATGTGTATTTTCACAGATGCATGTAGATATTGGTCTTCGGCTCTCATGGGAATGACCCAAAACTATGTGACATTTCTGACCTCTATCGGCAATTGGCAACCGAGGTGTGAGAGGCCTATTGGTTGAACCATTGATCTTTTGTCATCTTTCTGTAAACACACATCCTGCCCAAAAAACCATACTGGAAGTATCAGTCACGCCACTTGAGCACCCTGACACCACGTGGGCTATGTTCTGTTACACTTCTTAATTAAAAATTCTTTATGACACCACCCTGAAATGTCCCATTTCAGATGAAGCATTATACATTTTAGAGAGTGCTATATTTGTTAATTATAATTATTACAAAAAAAACGGGGCAGAATGATCTAATCTGATGACTTAAGACATACAGTTTCATATAATTATCTAACTAGAATACTTTCTGTTTTACATCTCAGAGTTTCACATAATTATCTAAATAGAATACTTTCTGTTTTACATCTCAGAGTTTCACATAATTATATAAATAGAATACTTCCTATTTTACATCTCAAAGTTTCACATAATTATCTAAATAGAATACTTCCTATTTTACATCTCAAAGTTTCACATAATTATATAAATAGAATACTTCCTGTTTTAAATCTCAAAGTTTCACATAATTATCTAAATAGAATACTTTCTGTTTTACATCTCAAAGTTTCACATAATTATGTAAACAGATTCTATATCAAAAATTTCCCTATGCTCCTTAATCCTTACTAAAGTTTCCTGAAAGAAATTCCATTGTCAAGGGACTTAATATATATAGAACGTCTGATTTCTGAAAAAGAAAAAAAAATATGTTTCTTACAATAAGCATTCTAAGAAAAAAAAATAAAAAATAAATAAAATGATCAAAATTAAGTATTCACAATTACAATATATAGCTATTAATGATTGACAAAAAGATTTTAGTTATTTCAGTAAAGAGAAGTTAAACATTTATATCTAAAAACAACAATTCAATAGTACGTTTTTAAAGAAAAACTAATTAGAAATGGTTTTAATACCCAATTAATATAAAATACAGTTGGTAAGTGACATTTATATAAAGAAAAAGTTTACTAATAAAAAAACACGATTATCATAGTACTAAAACAAAATATAGGCACTGTTGATGAATGACAACTACTCATTAATGACACTTACTTATATCTATATACAGTATTACTTCTAGGGGAGGCTTTGAGGCTTTCTTAACTTAAATCTTTAAAGCTAAAGAAACAACAATATGTTTATGTTCCCGTGTGATATCCATCTAAAATCTTTCAAAGACAATGGAGAATTTCTTTTCCCTGTGGTCTTATTTTACCTTGTCTTATGGTTTTTTTTTTACTTTGCGTTCTTCTTTTGATTCCCTCATTCCCTTTGTCCCCATTATTGCTATGTCTTGGGCTTATTCCCACACCTGATTACGTCATCCCCTCACATCTCCACTGCGAGATAGGTCCGGGTTGTACCCACGAACCACAATTCTTGTTTCTGGAGACCGGCCGGGCAACAGAAGGGCGCCAATATATCTGCCATGAGCCTCTCCTGCCCGAGTTTGTGTGACTCCAGAGGCGGTCCTATGACCATTCTTCCTTTCACGCCACCTATCCCCCGGAGGTGGATCTCCCTCTCAAACTCGAATTCTGCGATTAGAGTAGCCTGGAGTAGATTCTAGGGCTGGAAACTAGGGCCTAATGTCGCTATTACAAGTGTAGGAAAGAATAGATATCACCTCTGGGTACAAACAATGGGCATATGTGAGCACTCAAAAGGTATTCTTCACCTCCCCTGCATCTGCAGGCACTTGTAATCTCTCCATTGGGTAAAAAGGACTGGTATGTGAAAATTGCAGATCGGGGCTGCCTGAAAATAAGGTGGTACTTGTCGTACGTCTACACCCTTCAGATGGGTGTTCACGATCTTTAGGAAGTAGCTGAGTAACTAGTAGTTTATTTCTGCATGATATTACTATGCTATAAGTATCAAAAAAGTAATGATATACTGAGACTAGCCACTAAAGAAATATTATTTTTAATAGTGACTACAGTAGAATAAAAACATGAATTCAAAATAAAAATATAAATCATTTGGTTACTACTGACAGCATTATGAAAATAACAATTAGCAGAAAGGCCATGGAGTGATAACAACAACAACAGCCAAAGTACTAATAATAACAATAATAATAATAATCATGATCATAATAATAATTATAATAAAAATAGAAATTATAATACTTAATCAGCAATAACAGTGAATATACAAATGATACTGGCATTTTGAGGCAAGAACAGATTTCTATACTTATATTTCATAATAATGCTCATCTTAAACCAATCTATTTTGGTCAGTTTCTTTTACTATCCGAATTCCTTCTGTCATAATATACATAGTAGCATAGTCACCATCCTTCTGTTTGCTCAATTTGTCAGTGGGAGCTTTTCTGTTTTCCAAGACAGTTGCAATATGTGGCAGAAAAACTCATTATTATGCCTTCAATTCTTCAGTATTTATGCAATATTAGCATGCAAAATCTCATCAAATATAATAAAACTACAGCACACTTATCATCTAGCAAATTTGCAAAGGAATTAAAAAAAATCAAGAATCATAATACTCTGTCAACATAAAGAAATAACATGTTTCAGTATGGAAGGGGAGAGAGAGAGAGAGAGAGAGAGAGAGAGAGAGAGAGAGAGAGAGAGAGAGAGAGAGAGGAGAGAAGGCAACGAGTGTTGCCACGAGGCAAGAGTCACTGGGTGTCCTTGGAATGCGGGGCAACCCATCATATAATTCTAAATAAGAATATATTCTTTCCAACACATCTGCTCTGAAAAGCTCAAAGAATATAAATTAGTATGAGAGTACTTACACATATCACAAAAATGAACAATAGCTAACAATAATTATCTTCAAAATTTTTCTATTATCGTATGAAGACTATATCCACCTCTCAATAAAAAAAAAAACATGTAACTGTGCATGTAGAGGGTGTATTTAGAGACAGCTTTGGACCCTTTACAAATTTATTAATATAAACCAGAACATAATTCAAAAACCCTGCAACCAAAAGGATAAAACTATTAACATTTTGTTAGTAGAAAAGTAATATTTGTATTATTTATAAAAATTAAAATTTAACTTCACAATGCAATACAAAAAGGAAAAAAGTCCTTTATTTACATATAATACTTAATACTTATTACTACTCAGGCACAATATATTACTCATAAAATATTTATTTACTCACCCTATTTGGGGTTTAACTAATTTACAAAAGAATACTACAGTATTATTAATATTCCTTGTTTCTTAACATTATTCTGTCTTCTTCATATATTGACCATGTTGCACGAAGTCTTATTGAAGAATAAAATGGCGGGCTTACTCAATATAACATAAACAATAAAACAGCTGAGACAAAAGAAAACTATACATTTCATTACAAAGAAAACGTATATCGTACATGGGAAATTTAAATGAATATATATATTCTCTACATGCATGCAATAATAAAATTAGAAAAAAAATAATATTTCATTTGCCTTTGAAAAAAAATTAGCTTTATTTACGTTTAAAAAGTCTCTTAAGGAATCGTACAATGCAACAAAAAAACATATTTTTCTAGGATCTCAAAATAACTTTTCTTTCGAGTGACTATTCAACAGAATACCTCAGGAGACAGGGGGGAAGTTTTATATATTGTTTTCCCTTTTTTTCTATACTTATGATCAGTTAGGTATTTAGTTTCCCATTTTTTTCCTCTCTCTTTCTTTACCTACCCAAAATGCTGCTCAGTATTTGTCTTCTGGACTTCAGAGGGCTAACTTTTGCGGGGAGATATGTGTGCTTGCACTGTTTCCTCCCCTGTCTCTTCAGTTTCTAGATCGAACTTCATCTCTTTTGAATACAGGAAACGGCTGTGTGACTGTCTTGTTGTCGATTCTTGTGAGCTCACACTCCTTCTTTATGACCAAGCTGGAATGGTAGTAGCAAACTTTCAATGCGTAAATTTCTAAGTTTTGTTATCATGTGTTATCTCTAGTACTCGGTATGGGCCTAAAGAAAAGGGGGACATTTTATTCTGGCGGTTGACATTTTTTACGTAGACTCTATCATCTACCTTAGCTTCATGCCTCTTTGTGCTATGTCTTATATCATAATCCCTTGCATACCTCTCTTTTTGTTTGTTTAGGATGGCCGCAGTAAGCTCGTATATATTTTTGGAGGTATTTACGACAAACGTTCTAAGGTTCTCAACATCGTATACCAGCAACTGCTTTTGTGGAGCAAACATGTCCCAAGGAAGCTTGGGGTTCTCCCCAAACACAAGAAAATAACGGGAGTCACCGATCGACTTATGATATGCGAAATTAAGAGCTTGTTCCACTTACTTCAGATTCAAATTCCATCCTTGGGGGTCAGAGGCAGCGAGTTGTCGTAATAGTGTAATGATGGAGGCATTTCTTCTCTCTACTAACCCGTTAGCTTGCGGTCTATAGGCTTGGACCGCGACATGGTCAACTCGCGCCAGTTTGCATAAATCCCTGAAAACTTCGTTCATGAATTCGCGCCCGTTATCAGTTACTACTTCTCTGGGAAATCCAATTACTAACGTGAATTGGTGTAGGGCAACAGCTACCGAGGCCGCGCTCTTATCTTTCATCGCGTACGTGAAGGTGTATCTTTGCATTCATTTGTACATACAAAAATGCACGAGTAGCCATCATACGATATGGGCAGGGGGCCTATTAAATCACAATGGACTCTCTCCCACTTAAAACTACACCTCGGCCATATCCGGGCATATGGGACTTTACTACGTTGACTTTTGAAGCAGATACACAAATGACATCCTTTAATATATGTTGCAACGTCCTTGTACATCTCCTCCCAGTAGAGCTGGATACTCAGCAACCAATACGTTTTCTCTACCCCAATGTGGCTGGCATTCTCCATTTTTTCGCTTATAAACTTTAAAGTATCGCTTCGTCTGTTACGAATGAAGTGATCCAGCGTCGAATTCTAGAATGGATTTCACCGGCCACTCCCAGCAAGAGTTTCTTCACCTCCCCCCACAGTTTATCCCCATCTTGCTTCCTTACTAGCTCCTCGCGATTTCACCCACAAATGCCTCCCTCCCGCTCACTCATACTCACTCCCTCACTCACTCGCTCATACTCACAACTCACATTCTCTTTTCTCTCTTTAACACTTCCCCTAGTCACTCTTTTATTTACCTCACGAGAGTTTCTTTCTCCATCACTGAAGGAGTGTGTGCGTGGAATTGCGATCGGCCCCTGTAGTCGCATGACTGTTTGTGTCCATTGTTCTATGACGTGCGTTCTCCATCAAACGTGTAATGGCTAGGGTTGGAACCTCTCGCACTCCCCTGCTCAGAGCATCGGCTACTTTATTACTAATTCCAGGCACAAACTCAAACCCCTTTACATCGAACTGCATAAGTCTTAACAACCATCGTGAAAGTTTTTGATTATTTAGTGGATTTTCATACACGTATTTCAAGGGTAAATGATCGCTACAAATTATCAACGGATATCCATGAACACAATGGCAAGTGCCTCTCGTTTGATTGTCGTGTATCACCTCTAAGGGTCTGTAAGTGCCTTTGAAGCAAAACTAATACAGCGGTCCCTTCTCTCGTCCTCTATCTGTAATACTACTCAAAATGCGACGTCTGAGGTGTGACACTTGACATAGAATTCTCAATCGAATTTAGGATAAGCAAGTACTTGGGTAGACATTAAGGTGCTCTTTAAAGCTACAAAAGCGGTTTGTGCTTAGGCGTCCAGACGACCTTATGAGCATTTCGAAGTCTATCTATGAGCCGGGAAATGTCCGTGTATTTCTCGATAAATTTACGGTAGTACGAGCAATGTCCGAGAAAAGATCTAACATCTTTACAAGTTTTGGGTCTCGCAAAATTTTCTATGGCTTTTATTTTATCACTCAACACTGCCACACCCACGGACGACAATATGTGGCCTAGATACTCTGCTGCCAATTTAAAATAATGACAGATAATTTCACATGAAGGTTATTCTGCCTCAGGGCTTCTAAGACCGAAATAAGGTTTTGAGCATGCTCTTCAAAGGTTTTTCCAATTACTACTAGATCATCTAGGTATACTAGCCCGGCATTGCCAATTAGGCTCAGGAGTACTGCTGTCATAAGTCTGCTGAAGTGACTGGGGGCGTTTTTTAACCCAAAAGGCAAACGATTGTACTCATATAGTTTATTATTCATGTAAGAAGCGGCCTTGGCTTTACTCCTCTCTTCTGAGACTACCTGGTGGTACCCCACCAAACGGTCGAGAGTGATAAAATACCTAGCGCCGCTGACGTGACACAGTATATCCTCAATTACAGGGAGGGGGAATTTATCGCCTTCAGAAATTAAATTTAGTTTGCGAAAATCTACACACACCCAAAGGTTGCCATCTTTCTTATATTACTACAACAGGACTATGCCAAGGGCTTTTAGATAATCTAATTACGCCCTTTTTCTCCAAATTAGCTACCATCCCCTCTAATTTTTTTCTGTATGCTATGGGAGTGCGGCTGGGGTTTACAAATGTGGGGGCATGATTTCCTGTGTTGATATCGAATGGCATAAGGGTGTACTCCCCAAAGGGGTCCGAATCTAAGGAAAAGACATCATGATATTTAGCTACGAGTTCAGTCATGAAAGTAGAATGCTCAGCAGCACTCAACCCTCTCGCTAATGCTTGCAAGTTTGCGATACATTCTGGGTCCTCGGTGACCCCAATGACATTAATCCTGTAACATTGCCACACTTCGTCGAATTTGGCGATTTTTGTGTTTCTAGGAATAGTTAACGGGACTGGGAATATATTGACCCACATGACTTTTAACTTTCGCGATCCGTTGGGGATTGTCAACAGTTTACTAGGAAAGAAATCAGCATATTCCTCTTAAGACCCGCCAGAGAGGAGGCAAAGCCTTCTACAGGAGGGTGTAAGCCACAAAAAATAAAAAGTAAAAGTATGAATTCTACAGATAAGACTTGTCTGCCCAGGACTACCCTCGAAGTAATAGCTTCCAAAACACATGTAGTACCGCTCTCGATTATTTCCTCTCGATGCGTTACGATGTAATTATCTTTCTCTTCCTTCAAAAGGCACTACTGTACTATCTAATTTAGTAATATGTTCTGCAATTATATTACAATAAATTGACGATACAACAGAGCCTGTATCTAGCAATGCAAAGTGGCGGAATCCTCTGACCCCAATTTTCAACAATAATATCCCATTACTCACTAGACAGAAATTACAAGTACTTAGCTGTGTTAGGGGGTTGCCCCGGTGACATCCACTATCTCCGGTTCCGGAGGAGTGGTGGTTTCTCGTCGCTGATGTCCTCGGGAATCTCTCCCAACGGGGTTGTCAGGGATATGGCGTTTTTTTTTCCTAAACGGCGATGAATCATGCACCATTCTCTCGGAGGGGCATCCCCTTGCCCTATGTCCGTATCCAAGGCAATTGAAGCAGAGTTCACTTGAGTGCCCCGTTTGAGTGCACTGCTCCCATCTGTGGCCCAGGCCGTGACACTTTCTGCATCTCTCTCTATCCATGTCTCGAGACCTAAGTCCTTGGTTGTTCGCCATCTCCGTGACCGGGATCGCTGTCACATCTTGGAGCCTTTCCTGCTCTATTTCTTCTTCCGAGAGACCATGCCCGGGATGGCTCTTGAACCAGTTCGATAGCTGCTGCACTATTTCGAGAATTGGTATGTTAGATTTCAGCAAGAAATGGCACCTAGGCAGAAAGGTGTTCCGCAGAGCACCCCGTACAATAATATGACGCATATACGGGTTATCGGCGATCACACTCACCGAGTTAGTTAGGGATTCAATCCTCTTTGTATACCAACTCAACTGTTCTCCGCGTCTTCGAGCACAATTCTGCATTTTATTTATTAGCGTTACGTCAGACTGTTGCACTGTGAAATAATTCAAAAACCGTTCTGCAAAACTTCCCAATTCTTAATTTGCGACCACTCGACTTCTCCCACTGTGTCGGCTGTGATTCTGGTGCATCTTTATACCACTCCGTTAATGCGGTACTCGTCAATCCACTCAGCGCTTCTCATCCGCAGAGCCAGATGTTTGAGAAACTTGGCCGCGGGGAATATGGGTGGGTGTTTGAGGCCTTTCACATTCACACCATCAGAGTATAAAGTACAGTCTTTGACTCGAGGCACCTTTACAACAAGGGCATGGGATGGAGGCATAGCCTGCTGTGTTTTCTGCATCCGCTGAGAGTCGTCTTGCGTCGTTTTTCTATTCGGAGCGACAGAATGTTCGTCGGCGATTGAGGTGTCGGTCTTGCTGTCTGTATCATCGGCATTGCTGTCGACAAATTTTCATCTCCTCGATGGTGCAGCCTCGGCACTGGTTTTTAGGCGTCATAACTCTTCCTCTAACTCGAGGATTCGGCGAGTTTTTTCCTCTCCTGACATTGCCTCCACTGAGGTGTTATATTCTTCTGTATCCATAATTTTTTTCTCATTGCACGAGTATCCACTAGCATTAAATTTTTGTCTCTTTACAGTAATTTAGACTTGGTATTGTACTGAGCTGCCACCAATGTCGTATAGTTGTATCCTATACTAAACTTATAGTGTGCGAGCTTATAATGGACAAGTGAGAATTAACTTAACACTTCGTTTATTTAGTTATACACTTACCTTACGCCTCAATGCCCCCTTCACCTTAAGGTAAAATCTAAGCTCTTATTCGTGCCCCGGACAGCTTCTAACAGCTCGACACTCTCAGTGCAGCTGATATCCTCGTATCACCAAGATGGCAGGGCGTGGTATGCTTGAACAGCCTCACCCAATAGGTTTCCAGAGAAAGGGGATTACCGCCCATTACTTGTAGTGTTAGGGGTGTGGCTATAAGAAGGCCAATCGGCTCTCATGGGAACAGTCCAATACTGTGTGACATTTCTGACCTCTATTGGCAATTGGCACCGCAGTGTGAGAGGCCTATGGATTGAACCATAGATCTTTTGTCATCTCTCTGTAAACACACATCATGCCTAGAAAGCCATACTGGAAATATCAGTCACGCCATTTGAGCCCGCCTGACACCACGTTGGCTATGTTATGTGACACTTCTTAATTAGAATTTCTTTACGACAATAATAATAATAATAATAATAATAATAATAATAATAATAATAATAATAATAATAATAATAATAATGATGATAATAATAATAATAATAATGATAATGAAAATAATAGTAATAAGAATAATATTAATAACATTAACATAAATATGTGGCTCTTCTTTATTATTATTATTATTATTATTATTATTATTATTATTATTATTAAACTAGACATTAGCCTAAGCACTTTTTATTTTCTCTCTCTCTTATATATATATATATATATATATATATATATATATATATATATATATATATATATATATATATATATATATATATATATATATATATATATATATATATATATATATATATATATATATATATATATATATATATATATATATATATATATATATATATGTATGTTTCGGTTTTACGTCACGGACTCCCTTTTCTACCAAGGGCAAGGACGGCTGCCTTCTTGTGAAGGACTTGCTTTGACAGATGCAATTGTTACCCTGAGTGCATGTCCTTGCTAACCCCAGACCGTGACGGGGTGCGAACATATTATGCAATTTATAAAATATGCATCAATTCCCTCAATCTTATGCATTTGGTACAGTCTCTAATTATGCAACTAAAACAAAAATAATAAAACTACATTATAAGAGTACAACAAGCAGGTATATACTCAATGCCATGTAACAACTCAGCAGTATAAATTCAAATATAAATAAAATTCAAATATAAATTAAATACCTTCACTCAGTCCTACAATTCATTTAGCACAAGTATATTGTATTTACTATGCATTCTTAATATAATCCAATTTATCACAACAATTTAAACATAGCCTTTCAATTTTGTTGGAAATTTCCATTGATGCTGGGATATTCTTGGAAGAGAGGAAGCTATTTCAGGGCATGTCGATAAATCAGATTGGTGTTCCATAGGAGCTGAAGCCAGTGACTGTGGTTTAGCAACATTGGGTACAGATTCTTTACTAATTGTAGATATCTCAGTCGCTGAAACAATCTCTCTGAGCTGAACCACAACTGAATCTGTTGACTTCGAAGGTAGAGCCCAATGATCATTAGAATCTGTTACCCTCTTCCGAATATGATCAATGTGACGTCCAAAAGTTCGACCAGCATGCAACTGGACCTCCACGATATTTCCATGTGTTTAGATGACCACAGCAGGTACCCAATTATATGCAACACCATCAATTGCAGACACATAAACTGCATCACCAGCTTCAAAGGTGTTAGCAGTCTCCTGAAACATAACCTTCCCTCGACTATCATTAGTAGTGAGTAGGTCAAGATGAGTAAGAGTTTTCCTGTTATATAGAAGTTCAAATAGAGCTTTACATGTGACTGAGTGACGTGAATGGTGATACCGAAATAACCATCGTTGCAATTAATATGCAACTAATTCGGACATTGCTTCTTCAACACAAGCTTCAAGTTTTTAACCATTACCTCTGCCTCGCAATTTGATGCTGGATGTCTTGGAGGAGCTAATCGTTGCTTAATATCATTTCAGGCAAGAACTCCTTGAACTCCTTACTTGTAAAACCGGTTGCACTGTCAGAAACAATCACTTTGGGAAGACCATGTGATGCAAAAGAAACTCTAAGGTAATTAGTGGTTGCTTACGAAGAGGCAGACCCAGTAATGAAAACCTCTAGGTACTTGCTATATGCATTAACTACAACAAGAAGCATCTTGCCATCCACTGGACCACAGTAGTCTAGATAAATGCGACACCAAGGGCCTTCAGGACGTTGCCATGATGATATTACTGCATAATAACCGCTTGATTGCATTAACTGACATTTTTCACACCGATGAGCAAAATCTTCAATTAACTTATCAATTGATGGTCAGCAAACATAGCTTTTGGCAGCTGCTTTCATAGCAGACATACCAGGATGACCTCCATGCAAGATTCTTAACACTTGATGTTGTCCAGAAGTAGGAATCACTGACCTACTTCCAAGGAACAGACAGCCATCATCAACAGAGAATTCTAAATAGAATTTGTGGAATGGTTTAGCAGCTAAAGGTATAATCAATGGCCAACCATGTCTAGTGAAGGAAACCACTGATGAGTAAATGGGATCTGTATCAGTCCATGATCTAAGACCTTTCAACTGTACAATCTTTTGATCAACCTCAGACAGCATATGTACAACTTCCTTAATCACTGGAACATACCCAACCTTTGAATGCAAAGGAAAATGACTTAAAGCATCAGAAGGACAGCTGTTCTTTCCAGAAACATGGACAAGTTTGAATTGGTACGCATTTAAAGTTATCCTCCAACGTGTCACTCTTGGTGAAACTGCTTCTGGCAGTGGTTTATCATGTTCTAGTAAGGCATGACGAGGATGATGATCAGTACGTAAAACAAACGGTCTGCCATACAGATAATAATGAAATTTTCTTTACAGCAAAAACCAGAGCCAAACCTTCCCTATCTAGTTGACTATAGTTATGTTCAGCATCTGACAATGTATGAGAAGAAAACATTACAGGTTTTTCCCCTGCAGGTATCACAATTGATAATACTGCTCCAAGGCCATATGGTGAAGCATCAGCCAACACAATGACTTCTGCCTTACTATCAAGATGTGCCAAACAAGCAGCTGAACATACCAAGGACTTTGTGTGTTTGAAGGCTTCACTTTGCTGATGCTTCCGTGACCATTTGCAGGTCTACCGCAGCAACTCATACAAAGATGCAGCTACCTTGGCTAAGTTTGGGAGAAACCGACCATAATAATTTAAGAGACCAAGATACGCCCACAACTCTGTCAAGTTTTTAGGCTCTGGTGCATTACGAATAGCTGATATTTTCTCTTCAACTGGATGGACACCATCACCATCTATCCTGAATCCCAACTATGTTACTGTTGACTTTTTCCAGTGACATTTACTAGTATTAAGTTTCAACCCTTCAGATGTGAGATGCTCAAGTATAAGATGCAATCTCTTGTCATGCTGCTTTCTGTCAGCTCCAGTGATACTGATGTTTTCCAGGAATACAACAACTCCAGGCACATCACCTATTAACTGTTTCATCATGTGCTGGAATATTGCAGGAGCAGATGACATGCCATACACCAACCTGGTTACAACTATCAATCCACGATGTGTATTGATCACTATACCTTTGACTTGCTTCATGCAGACATCCCTGTAAATAAGCATGCTTGAGATCCAATTTTGCAAAAATCTTCCACCAGCTAACACTGACAATAGATCATCCAATATTGGCAATGGATACTGTTCAAGGTTACATGCCTTATTCACTGTTAAATCATAACTTCCACACAGATGAACAGAACCATTTGGCTTCAATACAGTCACCACAGGTGCAACCCAGTCTGATGCCTTCACAGGATGAAGCTTACCTGCATCAATTTGGCGCTGGAGCTCAGCATCTACTAATGATCTGAGTGCCAAAGGAACAGATCGAGGCTTGTAATAATGAGGCTTGACAATTGTATCAATTTCCAAATTAGCAATAGTCTTAGCACTGCCTAGACCTTTTGAAAACAATTCAGAATATTTCTGCAAAGCCATAGACTCCAAACTTTGGACAGGATCTGATAACTTGAAAATCCGTTTCCAATCAAAAGCTATTTTCCTGAGCCAATTCCTTCCTAATAATGGCCTGTTACTGATAAATGACACTAGTAATAATGGCAGCTGATAACTCTCACCTTTACAAACAACCTCCATCAAATATTTACCATCTACTGGTACGTACTTTCCTGTATAGAAAGTCAACTTTTCATCAGCAGGTTGAGGCTTCAAACCAGGCCACAGTTATTTAAACTGTCGTGATAACATAACAGTAATGGAGGCTCCCGTATCTACCTCAAACTGAACTGTCTGGTTGTTAACTTGCAGTACTGACAAAATTGGTTGCTCTCTGGGACCACCCAATTGATGTACATGGAACATATCATAAACATCATCATCTCCTGATTGGTCTATGTATTCATCATCCTTCCATAACTGCTTAACTGTAGCTGACCGTGACTTTATTTTTTTTCTACAGGCAGCTTGTGTGTGACCAATACCACCACAACTAAAACATCATTTTTACTTAAATGGACATGTAGTGGCTATGTGTCGTGGGTTTAAACAACAATAACAACAGCTTACCAAAGTAGCAGCATCCTCCTTTGCCACCATTCCTTGAAGCTTAAGAGCACTTTTAGAGACTGTGTACAGTAGCTGGCATGGCTTTCCATTTCCTGCATCTGCTTTTTGGTCTGTTCTAAACTCTTGGCATAATCTATGAGTTCTTGTAAACTCATAGGTTTCTGCAAGGCCTTTCCCCTTACACTGTCCATATTATCACCCGCAATTAATTGCTGACGGAGTTCCCGATCAACATCAGAAAACTCACAAGGAACAGCCATCTTACAAAGACGGGCCACAAAGCTGTTAGTCGATTCTCCCTCCAATTATCTAGAGTGACGAAATACATCACATTCAAAGTCAATGTTTTTTGGGGGGATAAAATGAGCATTAAGTTGCGACACCAGCACCTTATACACATCTTCACCTTCTGTTGAGCTGGATGACAAATTCTGTGACAGCTCAAACACATAGGGACCAGCAAAATGAAGGAGAAGATCCTTTTTCTGGCTACTGAAGATATCCATGGCCAGACACACAGCATCAAATACCTTGAGCCACATAGGCCACTCCTCTGGTCTATCGATGATGAATTGTGGTCATTCCAAGAGGCCAGACATCATGGTTTTCCTCGTCTCCAGTTGAAGTAAACAGTCATGGATTTTCTCAGTTTATTCCATACAAGAACCCACAACACATCTGTAACACAATAAGAGTGTAGATATAATAAGAGTATATAATATATGCAATTAATATACTAATGAATAATACTGATATACTCGCAAATTAATAATTGCATTGTAAATTAATTTACAAATTTTTCCACGTTTTACTCACCACTTCGTGCCTGGACAAGATTTTTCAGACTTTGAATAAGGTAAGGTAAGGTTAGGTTAGGTTAGGTTGGGTTAGCAATTTCCGAGAGAAATGAAACTCAAAATCAATAGTTCCAGCCAATGAGAGAGAAAGTAGTGAGGTAGGCAGAACTATATCGGCAGACCAATCATTGAGCTAGCAGTCAGGATGAAACAGCACGCATTCTCCTGCAGCCAGCCGCTCCCCAAAACAGCACACGAATGGCAGAGAATACAGCAAACTGCTATTTATAGTGGAAAAACAACTATGACTTTGTGCGACGTCATACGCCAATAACACCGTCTATTGACAGACAAGCGAAATAGAGGGGAAATTTTTTCGTTGTTGCCTCAAAATTTTGATGCCGACAGAGTGTAACAACAAACAACGGGGACCTCCTGTACATATTTTTGTGTACAAAATCACTACATGATAAAAGCACTCAAAGCAAGGTAATGGAATAGCTCTTGATAACTACATCATTACTGATTAAATTGAGGAGTTGTTTGAGGTGTTGGTGATTTCTTATAGGTCTACCTGATTATTCACCCATTACTTGAAGATCATTGGGTCCATGTTATTTGACAGTGGGCTTAGGCCCAGCAGCTTGGAATATTGCCGGTTTCTAGTGCTATCACTGTCCCTCACCTCTGCCTTTCGTTAGAGACTATTGACATCTAAAAAAAGAGATGTCATTGCTGGCCGACGGAATAATAAGTCACTCATTACAGTTTTGCCTTCCAGCACTGCACTTACTAAGATACAAAGTATTCTTTGCATTCTTATTTGAATTACCTAATGAATTACTAGAATTCTGGTAATTTTTCGAGGAATGTCTTTTTTTTTCATGTGATTGTTTTCTAGAGGTGACAGTGGCTGGTTGACATCAGTCTATGTCTACAGATGTGAAAACAGATGCACTTGTAGTAATAATTATAATTTTACAAAATAATACACGTTTTTCTTCGTATACTTGGGTGTCATTGAAAGGGTAAAGAATATCAGTTGTCCTAAATATGTACTATGGCTTATGTTTTTCTTATATGATGAAATCCATTGATATCTTTGTTTATCATATACTGGCACATGATGCTTTCACTGTTGCCCATAATTATGTATATAGTTTCTATTGTTTGTTATTTATTGTATATATTCCCGAATTGGTTAGATTTCCTTTTAATTAAGAATAATAAGAACAAAGTTTTGAATCTAGCTACTTAGACTAGGATGCAAACATGTGAGATCTTTTAGGCTATCCTCTTTCTAATTAAATCATCTTAAGCAAATTTCGTATTTTGAGAGTGCTTACGTAAGTTAGTATTTGAAGGTAGTTGATTTAATCATGCTGAAGTAAAATATGGAAGTTTTAGGAATGTAAGAATTGTTCAGATATAAAGGCATGTCCAGACGAGCGGGCCTGATCGGCAGGCTTGCCAGTCATTGGGCTCTTATTACGGCCAAACCAGCTAAATGGCCATGCCCGTGTTAAGCGAAATCACCAGCCGGTGCCTGGTGGTCGCAGGCAAGTATTGGAGGTACGACACTGCCAGACATAACTTCTCTTCTATTTCGCCAGTCTTTGCACCATATCCTTTTCTCTTTGTTCTTTATACATACACCAATTATTATGCTACACAACAGTTTCTTCTTCTGAACAGTACTACCCACCATGTTTATCGTACAACACTCAACAATGTACTGGCACCGTCGGCCATGCCTGCCCATTCATCACTTCTGCCCTGTGAACAACATTCATGGGGATGCCTGGCAGAATTTGCCCACTCACCGCATTGCCCGGCGGACACGCCCGCTCATCTGGACAGGCCTTAAGAGAGTCCAACACTTTGGGTTATCTAGGTACAGAGGGTGTAAATAAATGTTGATTTCCTGGCTTATAATTAATCATTTATTTAATAAAGTATTTTGATTAGTAAATAATTATTGACATAATTTATATAATAAAATGAATGGCAATTATAAGCTCGCGCTTTCCTAAAATATCTGGTTATCTTGCTCATTCTTACAGTTTCATTTTATTAGAGTTTGCATCGGATTTCATCATACTTATTAGCACTCTGATTGGTTAGGCTGTTAGTTGAACTGGTATTTGTATTAAAAATAAAATTTTGAATAAATGTTTCAAAAGGTAACTTAGGCTAAGTAATGGAAATGGATCTTCATCTAAAGATGATTCTTATGATGAAGTTGGAGTGGCTGAACAGGAATTTTTAATATATAAAACTCAGCTCATTTATGATATGGCAAAAAATGGGTGAAAGTATGACGACATTAAATCACCATTGGGGGCGTTTTAGGGACTGGAGCTCCTGGTTAGGTGCTATAGCAGTGGCATAGTTTTCTATTTTAGCATTTTACGTGTCACTATTAATCACCATATGAATGGGAAAGGACACAGACAGCTTAGAGCTGGGGAATTGAGGCCGATTTCCCTTCCAAATGCACTGTGGTAGTCTCAAAGTCGGGATTGTTACTCCGGGAATAGACAGATTTAATCACTGTGCTAACGATCTCCCTAATATGGGAATAGTAAAACTGCAGTATATTTAGAATTCCTCTAATACACCACAGATAGAAGGTAGTGGCTAGCTATTATAGCAAAGTTTTCATTTCAGAATTTTATTTTATTATCTAGTAGAGAGTATGGTTTAAATTTTGACAACTACTTGCCTGTAAACTTTTACATTCATTTTTCGGGTCAGTCATTATTACATCAGTAAAACACCGTAGAATCCAGTAGAATCCAGTACAGTAAAGCACAAAAGAATGCAATGAAATACAGCAGAATACAGTAAAATACAGCAGAATAAGTTAATATAAAGCAGAATGCAGTAAAATGCAGTAGAATTTATTATAATACAGTAGAATACAGTTCAGTGCATGAAAGTAAAGCAAACTACAGCAGAATACTGCTGTATTGCTGTAATTCACTGTATTATGCTGTATTTTACTGTATTTTGCTTTTTTCTGCCTTCTACTGCTGCATATTACTGTGTTCTGCTGTATTTTATTGTATTTTGCTGTAATTTATTTTATTTTGCTCTATTTTACTGTATTTTGATGTATATAGTGCTTTCCTGTAGTAGTCTCCGTGGCTATATGGTAGCGTCCGCGACTCTGTGTCGGCAGGTCGAGGGTTCGCGCCCAGTCACGGACTGAGGTTAGTAAGGGCATACACTCAGGGTAACGATTACATTTGCCAAGACAAGTCCTTTGCAAGAAGGCAACCGTCCTAGCCCTTAGTAGAAAAAGGAGTTCGAGACGTAAAACCGAATCATCATAGTGGTTTGCTGTATATTACTGTATTTTGCTATATTTTACTGTATACTGCTAATTCCTGTTGCATTTTGATGTATTTTATTGTATTTTGCTTTATTCCATGGTATTCTGTTGTATTTTACTAAAGTTAATTCTTGAAGGTCTTTTAGGTTTTTTCCTCATCAATATTTCTCTACATATGTCCCCTCTCTCAAAAATCACTTTCATTAGTCTTGTCTTTCCCTCCCTAGAATATTTACTTAGTTGGTGAATGTTTACAATATTCTCGGACCACATACTACTCCAAGTTTCCTTATCAGGTCTAAAACTCTAGCTTTATATTGCTCAAGTCTTCCCTGTCTGTTGACTCCTGGGATTCATTTATGACTGAGATTACCAGTCTTCTGTTTATCGAGTGCCTATTTAATCAGTGCATTTGCCCTTTCCTTTACAAGATCTTTCTTTCTTTTTCTATCAAGGTTGCTTTATTGTCAACCATTTGCATGATTTCCAGTGCCACCACCCTCACAGCCTCTTTTACTGCCACATTCCCCTTTAATGTCTGTAAAGGAAGTTTTCATGGCATCATGTTCCGTATTCAGCTCCTGAAACTCTTTTCAAACTGTTCAATGTTTTCTTTTATCTAGACAATCCAATCTGCAATCTCGTCTCTCTAAGAAGAGAGCAGTGAACTAACATGTATTTAGCATGAGGGTCTGCCCCTCTCATGTCTTTTTTATTTTTTTATTTAATTTTCGTGCTTTCCCTCCCATCTCATTTCTTCCCCCTCTTAGCGGCAACACCCTGCATAGACCTAAAAGAGTTCAACCGACGCCGTCACTAATTTCCCCCCATATCCTATTCAATGGAATAGGTTGGGGGGATATTAGCGATGGCGCCGAATGAACTCTCTTAGCCTATTCAGGGTGTCGCCAGTAGAGTGGGGGGAATTGGATGGGAAGGATTAGGAGGGAAAGGACGAAAATTAATTAAAGAAAAAGAGACATGAGAGGGGTAAACCCTCGTGCTACGCCTCCTATCCTATCCCATTGTATCATAGCATTCAACCCATTGTATCGTATCATATATCATTTACTTCATTCAGGTGGTCATTCAACTGCTTGTTTGCAATTTTTTTCATAAAGTTTAGCAACATATCTTTAAAAGTTACATTTAGTGGCATAAATAACTTTTTATCAAAATAAAATTTAAGCATTAAAATTTGCTAGTGCTCTAAGTGGCTAGAATTACGTTATTTTATACATAAAATAATCCTATTACCCTAAACTTTCACCTTAAAATAAAGAATATGCGTATACTGGACAGGCGTTCTGCTTATCGTGATGTCGATATAATCACAACAATAACGACGACAACTTCTGAACTTAGTCATGCTGTAGTATTTGTCGACCACCTGGATGCAATATGTCGCTATCTTTGCTCGAAAAATTAAGTGAATATTGTAAGTACTGATCATTTAATAAGCCAAAAGCATATTGCCTGGTAATTAAAATTAGAAATAGTCAAAAATTTCCTCATTATTTATTTGCTAAGATTAGTATTATGCACTCCTCCTAAGCTCATATTTATATCTCTTCAAATAGTAAGCTCGCGTCACTCACTCCTAGAAAATTGTTACCTTGGTGAAAATCACGCAAATAAATTATGGTTAATTATTAAAAATTTGCAAATCAGAAAGAGACTGTTGTTTACCCGACAACCCAAACACACCTCCAATTTTCAAGTGATCCATACTGCTGTTTAAACACCCAAATTTACCTTACTAAGGTACGTAACTGACCTACCTAACCTAACCTAGGCAAAGTTAGGTTAGATGAATCAATTACGTACTTTAGTAGGGTCAATTTTGGTTTTTAAACAGCAGCACGGCCTATCTCTGTGTTTGCTAATTTTTTATAATTAACCATAAATTTATTTGCGTTATTTTTTTTTTTATCAGAGTAACAGTTTTCCAGGACAGGGTGACGTGAGCTGTAAATATATATATATGTAAGAGAATTACCATTTGATGATGTATAAATACATGTTATGGAGGGATGCTCTTTCCGTAGGATCCATTTGTCAATGGTGAATATTTACTTTCTGACTTCAATACAGCGAAATGAAAGTACAGTACGTCGAGAAAATATTCGGGTAAAAAAAATAATTACACTGGTCAACTCTTGCCTTAACATGGGGAGAATTAACTTAACTAAATATAATAAATATAATGAATTTTTTTCTTAAAGGGGGTGCGAGGGTAAAAATTTTACTTTTTTTTTTTAATTAACTTGACTTTATGAGTCCTCAATACAAGTTCACTACACCATAGTGATATGACTAACTAAAGGCTTTTTATTCTCTAAAGACACTTCTTTTCACTTGAATGCTTCACTATGAGATCTTGGAACTGTAGTTGGGAGTCCTGTTACCAATTGTTTAATCCTCCTTCCAGACTGATGGACTTCGTAAGTCATGGTTAACTTAATCGAATTCTCCTCAACTGGGAATGATAACCCTACCAATAGAATGAACCCTGAACATTGTAGGCTTAATAGGCATGCATCTATAAACCCTAATATTGACATACCTTTTCAACATTCGTTGAAAATTAGGATCATATAGTTTTTATTAAGTTATATATTAAGGGTTAATCTGAGTAAAGTTTTACCTATTTATTGGACACAAAACTTGTTAAAATTCCCTAATATCATTATAGTTGGCTAGCTTAGGATTCATACTAAGCATACCTATTGTGGTAATTTTTCATAAAAAGCCCATACGTATTGTATATTATTTATACAGTACTTACTACACCTGTTCTCTAAATCTTGATAAACTTCCTAGACACTGTTCTCTTTTTCAGGTGATAAACTTGTAGGTGATAATCATGAATCAAGTTCAGGAAAGCAATCCAGTATAAATAAGGCAAAAAAGAGAAAGAAAGATCAGAGATTTGCAAAACATGAGTCTGTGGAGAAGACTAATAAGAAAACAGAGTATAATGATAGAGAATATGGTACTGATAAAGAGACCGAAAACATTACTGCGAACTCCAAAATGTCTCTTACAGAACTTAAGCACCCTGCTGAAAACACTTATACAATATCTACCACTACAGAAAACAAAACGGTAGTCACTGATGATGGCTTTAAAATTGTCTCTTCAATACCAAAAGATGATTCGGATGTCTCGGATGCATTTGTATCCGACGAAAACTGCAACCCCTCAGAGATCAGTGGGGATTTTGAGACCGGCTGTAAAGGTTTTAAGACAACTGATGACGGATTCAGAATAACATCATATATACCTCCTGATGACAGCGACATCAGTGATGCATTTAGTGACGGAGAAGACAGTGATGGAACTGGGGAAGAACTGATTTTAAAGAGAAAGGAGTTAACTTCAGAGAAAAATATAACCAAGCCTATCTTGCAAATGATAGATGATTTTGGTAAGATTTACAGAATTGTCTGATGTAATATGATTTTAATAAATGTTAAAATGTTTTTCATTGTGGTTGCAGTCATTTGAATGAAAAAGAGATATGTAACTAGTCTAAATATGGTAAAAATTATATGTGTCAAGCATGTATATCCCTTCCTTAATTTCAGGATTAGATGGAAGCATATTTGAGCACAGACCATCAGTGGTGTCAAGTGGGAGAACATCAGAAGATACAGCCCAAAAGACAATTTGTGCTGTTCGGAAGACTGACAAAAAGAAAAAGAAAAGAAAATTGCCTATTAATAGCTCCACTTTAGCATCAACAACAAAACCCAAAGTAGATGTTACCGTTTATGACTACTCATCGCAGAGAGGTCGTTTAGAGCAGGCAGCAATAGACGGAGAATCAACGAGCACATTATCAAGATTAACAGTAAGCTAATAGGGCTGTAGAAACTCCTGGATGACTTTTATCAAAATTGAGGGAGTACCCTTTATAGCCAAACTGTATTTCTTATGAAAATATTATCAGTACGTTTTCATTTGCTACACTTATTATCTATCTACAGAAGCCATAATCCCCCATATAAGGGGGGTGACTGAGTTATAAGACTTAACACTGTGAGAGGAATATAAAAAGGAGGGGATTCCCTTCCCTCTTACTGTCCCATTGTCGACTTTATGACACATAGTGGAGCTCGGAGGATGCATTCTTGACCCCTTATCAGGAGGGTAGTTGATATTAAGGTTTAATATTGTAGCTTCACGATGTATTTCATTTACAATTTTAAACAATTTATTCCTTCTGGCATTCAATTTCCCCTCTTGATAAGTTGCATGCTAAAAAGGAAAGGTTGGATGAAAGGACAGCAATAATTCAACTTCGGTCAGTAAATGGAGAAATGTGATTCAGAATTACAGTTTGGCTTCTTTTTTTTCAGAAGGAAGACATTGAAAAACAGATCAAGAGTATGCGATTTGACATTTACAAGCTGGGTATGACTGGATTCAACAAGAGAAAGAAAAAGGAAACAAGAGCAGCCTTAGCTATAAAGCTGGGAGCTGTACCAAATAAAAAAGGGGTACGTTTCATCTTTGGACTGTTTTTCTTATCATTACATATAAACATGCGAATCAGGTTACCTCCCACCCCCAAGTTTCTTGCATACATTTGGGCTAATAGGCTGTCTCAGTTGTGTTTTACACGTTTAGTATACTAATATATATCGATTCCATAATGCCTCCTAAATTATAACATTCAGTATAGTAAGGAGTATGTAGATTATATGGAAAATGTGTCCAGTATGTAACATATTTCCTTCCTCAAATATACAGTATATAATAATTGTCCTCTACCACTATTGTAGCCTCTACTAAAACAGTAAACTGTATTTTACGTTATAAGTTTTGAAACACCATTACTGTAGAAGGTTGAAACTCTTACAACTTTTAGAATCATTGCTTTGCAATCTTTAACGTTTATATTCTGACAGGGTATGAAGTACAATGAACTACTCAGGATAAGGAAGAAAGAAAAGACAAGAGAAGTTTTTGAACGTGAGAGAAACAAAGAGATGGGAATAGAGGTAAGCTTTGTGTTTTCTGTAGTAGTTATACCATACACTGTAGTTGTGTTTCAGCGCTGGAATATATAGTATCTAATGATATAGTGGAAAAATTATCTGCAACTCCATATCAAGTTCCAAAATATACATTAGACTGCCTATAAGGGCAAAATTTACTAGAATCCTACTGCTAATATATGCCTCATTAGTTGCTTTATCACTCAGAAGTATGGGATGTGCAAAAATGATTTCTTTTGTTGATATTAAACAGTAATTTTTCTTTTTTTAATTTGTTGTATTTCAGAATAAGAAGAAGCCTAACAAAAATTCCAAAGGCAAAAAGAAGCCTAGAGCCTTCTCATCTCAAGTTGGCAAATTTAAAGATGGTGTACTATCCTTGTCAAGAAAGGATCTGGCAAAAATCAAGAAAACCTGAAGCAAATTATCACAGAATTTTTCATTAAAATAAAGATACAAAGTACTAAATAATTTTATTTTTCCATATGCAATTTTTTCCTTTAAAATGAGTATTTTAAATAGTATATGAATATTGAGAATATGCACCTGTATAATATGACTAAAAAACATTTTCCGACTAGTTAGCCAATAAAAGCACCAGAGTACTCTGAGTAGCATGCCCTCCCTATTGTGTAGTTTATAAACAGGCAAGAATATTGAGATCTACCAAGTTTCTGTGCTTTAGCAACAACGTAATATATGCTAGTAACTATTAGTCGACATATATTAACATTATTCTCTTACTATTCAGTGGCTTAAAAATATCTAATCCTGTATACAATGGTAGATCATCTAAGTTACAAAAATTCATAGCATAAAAATCGTATTTTTGCTCATTATTATTTTGCACACCAGATAGTTGTGTGAGTGAGAATGCACAAGGTACGTTATAATCATAGTACATACAAACATATGCAATGGCAGCATTTCCCCTTGTAAGGGTTGTGGCAGAGTCAAAGCACACATTCTTCAAAATCTAACATACTTTCATTCCTCCTCTTAGCACCTTGGGGATACTTCCCCCTACCACCATCCTGCTTGGGACATCTACAGAGTAAGTGGGTAAAGATCTTTGGGTGCCAGGCTAAAATCTGAAGCTATCCTGATTAGTAAGTTGGCCATGGCACCAGCCGCCCGTTGAAAGACTACGACTGAAGGTATTAGGATACAACTACGACTGGTCCAGACAGTTCCGGGTTGAGTCTTCCTTCAGGACGGTTCTTTCTTCATGCCTACATCTACGCTGAATATTCTGGCATATTCATTACACATCTCTTGCTATTCCATTACATTTGACAAGTCACAACATTCCCCATATCTGTCTTTTTCTCTATTTTTCCACATATTTGTTATTATTTATGGAAGGTCCACAGCTAATGACCCCCGGTACCCGGCATAGAGGGGTGCAAAGAAGCTCTGGGGATCGTGTTGACTCCACTATTGGCTTGAGGGCAGACATGCCTGGAGGTAGTAATGGTTCTGCCCTTAACCTTGCACCTCCCAATAGATCTGCTTCTTTCACTTTTCACTATTCTAAAATTCGTGGGCTGAACTCTAATCTTTCATCTGTGGAACAGCACTTGGGTACTTCCTTCCCTAACCTCCTCCTCTTATCTGAAACCCAGCTGTTTATACATGCTCCCACTGACCCATTTCAAATCTCTCACTATAATCTGTATACAGTGTTCCTTCAATTATCGCGAAGGTTCGGTTCCGGGACCCAGCGTTAGACAGGAAAATCACGGAGTAGGATCAGCCTACATGTACATAGATATTTTAATTTATTTTTACGTTTACACCGTATAAACTGTATAAACCCTCCCTGTACTGTTAACAAACCACCCTTTACTTCATAAACAACAGCATGCAAGTGTAAATTTATATGACATACTCATGTACATAGGTATTTTACAATTATTTTTACGTTTACTGTATAAACCCTCCCTGCACTGTTAAAAAACCACCCTTTACTTTATAAATACAGTGTTCACCCCCTTATCGCGGTAGTTCGGTTCCGGGACCCGGCGCGAACCAGAAAACCCCTGGAGTAGGATCAGCCTATATGTACATAGATATTTTAATTTATTTTTATGTTTACACTATAAACCCTCCCTGTACTGTTAAAAACACCCTTTACATTATAAATAACAGGAAGCAACGTAATTTTTTATGAGTGATAGGAAAACTTACCGTGAATGAGGTGATGATGACGTGACATACATAGGTACAGTATTTTACAATAACTTTTACGTTTACATAAAATAGCGGCCGACATCCACAAACTTTTTTCCTTCTTTCAACATATCTAAGAGTTTCACTTTATCTACAATGGTTAACATTTTCCTTTGCCGCTTTTGCTCACTACAAGAAGCCTTAGAAGATGAAGGATGCTTGGGAGGCATTGCAAAGGTTAAAATATGCGAGTAAAAAAATCACAAGCAAAACATATTAATAATAATAAGCACAACGTGAATGGCGCACACAAGTGAGGCGAGACAATGGAAGATGGTGGAAGCCTTTGTCCGAAACGCTGATAGTGGTATCGTATTATACATGTTGCAATACTGTTAGTATTTATGTTTTTTACTATTTTTTACTGTATTATTATTCTTAGGCTAAGAAATACGTTTTTTTATCAATAAAATCATGAAACTACTGGAAATATAAATATATATGCTAGCTCACGTAGCTGCGACCCCAATACATTGTACGCTATCGAACACAAGCAAAACATTTATTAAGCACAACATGAACGGCGCACACGTGAGTTAGACTGAACGAGTCTTTGTCCGAAACGCTGATAGCGGTATCGTATTTTACATGTTGCAATACTGTTAGTATTTATGTTTTTTTACTGTTTTATTATTCTTAGGCTAATAAATACGTTTTTTTTTAATAATAAAATCATGAAACTACTGGAAATAAGTATATATGCTAGCTCACATAGCTGCGACCCCAATACATTGTACGCTATCGAACACTATTTCACATGATGCAATACTGTGAGTTATACTGTACGTACGTATATCATTCAGTTATTAGTACAGTGTATATTAATTTAAAATTCATTTACTTATTTGATGATTGTACAAAATCTATTGTATTTATTCACTGTAATCTGGACCAAATATTCCTTTTGTAAAGATTATAGTGTACTTTTCAAAAGAGGTGGTCAATAAACGTATCTATCTATCTATCTGAATTTATGTTTTTTACTATATTTTACTGTTTTATTATTCGTAGGCTGGGAAATAAATTTTTTTTATCAATTAGATAATGAAATATGTTTTTTCAATCAAAAAAAATGAAAATACTGAATTTTTTTTTTTTTTTAATATTTTAATATTTTTGCATATACACGTAAAATAAAATAATAATTTATAAAAAAAAATACCGTGATACAGTGAGAAAGCGAACCAAGAAATGCGAATAACTGGGGGAACACTGTAACAGCATGTAACGTAAATTTATATGTACGTGATAGGTAAACTTACCGTGAATGAGGTGGTAATGGTTTGTAGACTCTATAGGAAATTATTCCGCAGCCAATAACAGCTTTACGGCTGCTAATCATTGAGGCCAAAATAGCGACTGACATCCGTAAACCTTTTTCATTCTTTCAGCATATGTAAGAGTTTCACCTTATCTGTTATGGTTAACATCTTCCTTTGCCGCTTAGGCACACTACCAGAAGCCTTAGAAGATGAAGGATGCTTGGGAGGCATTGCAGAAGTTGAAAAAAGTGAAGAAAATAAATTACAAGCACAACGTGAACGGCGCACACGTGAGTTAGACTGAACGAGTGAGGCGAGACAATGGAAGATGGTGCAAGCCTTTGTCCGAAACGCTGATAGCGGTATCGTATTTTACATGATGCAATACTGTTAGTATTTATGTTTTTTACTATTTATTACTGTTTTATTATTCTTAGGCTAAGAAATACGTTTCTTTATCAATAAAATCATGAAACTACTGGAAATTTTAATATATATGCTAGCTCACGTAGGTGCGACCCCAATACATTGTACGCCATCGGACACTATTTCACATGATGCAATACTGTGAGTTATATATCTAAATTTATGTTTTTTACTATTTTTTACGGTTTTATTACTCTTAGGCTAGGAAATACTTGTTTTATCAATAAAACAATGAAAATTTCAATATGTACTATCTTACGTAGGTTCGACCCTTTTCGTTTTCCGAAACGCTGATACCGGTATCGTATTTTACATGGTGCAATACTGTTAGTATTTATGTTTTTTACTATTTTTTACTGTTTTATTATTCTTAGGCTAAGAAATACGTTTTTTTATCAATAAAATCATGAAACTACTGGAAATATAAATATATATGCTAGCTCACGGACACTATTTCACATGATGCAATACTGTACAGTATATCTAAATTTATGTTTTTTACTATTTTTTACTGCTTTATTATTCGTAGGCTGGGAAATAAAATTTTTTTTATCAATTAGATAATAAATATATTTTTTTCAATAAAAATATGAAAATGCTGAAATTTTTTTTTTTAATATTTTTGCATATTCCCCCCCAAAAAAAAACAAAAAAATTGACAAAAAAAATTGCGGTACAGTGAATTCGCGAGCCAAGAAACGCAATACATCGAAGGATCACTGTACTCGTTTTCGTTCCAAAGGTGGGGTCTGTGCTTACTGCAACACTAACACTCTTATTGGGAGGCTCATGGACTTTGATGTTCTCTGGCTAAAAATCTCTCTCTCCACTACCACTATTTTCCTTTGCTTCTGCTACTTTTCTCCAAACTCCACTGAGTTTGTGTCTTTCTTTGAATATCTGTCCTCGTGCCATGAGTCCTTGCCATCTTCTCACCCACATGCCGAAGTTCTCTACACTGGAGACTTCAATGTACACCACAGTGAGTGACTTCCTTCTTCTCACACTGATGTGGGAGGAAATGAGGCCATTGCTTTCTCTATTACTTACCATCTGGAGCATATTATCAAACATCCTACTCGTGTTCCTGATCATCACGAACATGCAGCAAACACTCTTGACCTATTTCTTACTTCTACCCCTTCAAACTACTCTTATTCTGTGCTTTCCCCTCTTGGTAAATCTGACCACTATATGGTCTCAATCTCTTCCTTTTTTGCTCCCCTTCCACCAATCCCTCCTACTCTGTGCCGCCTTTGGCGTAACTTCCTCCTTGACTTCCCTTGCGATTACTACTACTTTCGGTCCCGCAACCCTGATCAGGTAGCTCTAAAAGTTGCTGAGATAATGACCGCGGGAATGGAGGCGTACATCCCCTCTTCTACAAAAACTTTCTCTCCCCCTAAACCTTGGTTTGACCGTGCCTGCTCCATGGCTATCCAGGCCAGGCATCGGGCAAACAGATCTTACCAAGCCTCTCCTTCCGATTTAACTCACTCTGCTTTTATTGTAGCTAGGAGTCGCTGTACTGCTCAGATTCGAAGGTCTAAGGCTGCCTTTATAAGAAGAAAAGTAGATGACCTTAACTCCCCTCCCACTGACAAATGCTTCTGGTCCTTAGCCAAAAACTTCTGTAACTCAAGCTTTCCCCCTCTCATTCGTTCTGATGGTTCTATAGCTTGCTCTCCCACTGACAAAGCCACTCTCTTTGGCTCTCATTTTTCTGCTAACTCTTCTATAAACAATCCAGCGCACCTGTTCCTCAATCTTTACCCCTTTCTAACCCTATGCCCTCCCTTATCCTTTCTTCACGCAAAGTTCATAAGGTTCTTCGCTCGCTAAAGACGAACAAGGAATCTGGTACTGGTGGTATCCCTGCAAGAATCCTTAAGGAATTTGCAGATGAACTGGCTGCCGTGCATTGCCGTCTTTTTCGCCTCATGCTGTCAACCAGTGTCTATCCTTCATCTTGGAAGCATGCTCTAGTTCAACCTGTTCCTAAGAAGGGTGACCGCTCTGTTCCTTCAAACTACTGACCTATTGCCCTAACCTCCTCTATTGCTAAAGTTTTTGAAACTGCTCAATGCTCATTTCTTGAAATGCCTTGAATCTAACTCACCTATCTCCGATCACTGGTACGGCTTCCGCAAGGCAAGATCCACTGGTGATCTCCTGTCCTATCTTACTCATGTATGGTCATCTTCTCTGAGGACTATGGGGAATCCTTTGTCGTCACCCTTGATATCTCTAAGGCTTTTGACAAAGTCTGGCACAAGGCTCTGTTGGCCAAACTCCCTGCCTATGGCTTTAACCCTTCTTTCTGTTCTCTGATTTCCAGTTTTCTTACTGACCGTTTTATATCTGTAGTTGTTGATGGTGCGACATCTAGCTCTTTCTCTGATACCAGTGTTGTTCCACAGGGCTATATTCTTTCATATACTCTGTTACTTCTCTTCATCAATGATCTTCTACAATCCCCATCTTCCTCACTTCTTCATGCCTTTGCTGATGATACTATCCTTCACTTTTCCTCTGCCTTTTCTTCACAACCTTAATTTGCTAATCGTAATCAGTCTCGTATCACTTTCTTCTACTCTCAACTCCGATTTGCAGAGAGTATCTGAGTGGGGCACTCAAAATTTAATTAAATTCAATGCCTCCAAGACACTGTTTCTGGCTATCTTTTTGTCTTCTTCTACTCCTGATAACCATATTGTCTTCAAAACTAACGAAATTTACCCTCTTAATTCTATCAACATATTAGAAATCCATATAGTCTCTAATTTATCTCGGTAGGTACAGGCGCAAGAAAACAATCCAGAGATATTTGTCTTTTTCTTTGTTGATAAATTTTTCTGAAATGGGATATCAGTCATAAAAATGTTCACTCCTCTGTTGGTCACAGTACTGTCCGGGTGATGACTCTCAATGAGAGCCTGCACATTACTCCAATTACTAAAAATTTCTTTTAATTTATTTTACTAAAAATTTCTTTTAACTTATCACTTGAAACCTTTACCCTCTCATCCTCCTCCTCCACTGATTGCTCCTCTTGGATAGCTTTCACCTGTTCACATTGCAGCTCTAAGTTCTTCTGTGGTGAGTTCTTGTTTGTGACTGTCCTCCAGCTCCTCCACATCATCTTCGTTGACCTCCAAGCCCAAACATTTGCCCATGGCCTCAATCACTTTCACTATACTGTATTGACAGCTGTCTCCTGCTTGAAACCCTTGAAGTCTCTATCAGCCACACAATCTGGCCAAAGTTTCCTTCAGGCAGACTGCAACGTGTGGTAAGAGACTTTCCATGCCTTGTCACTGAGGCCTATGCAGTTGAGGATACTGAAGTGATCTCTCCAGAATTCACACATAGTCAAATCCGTGTCTTTGGTGACCTGGAAACACCTGGACAAAATACCCTTCATATACAGTGACTTGCTGTTCCTTGGGCTGGAGGAGAGGAGTTGCATTTGGAGGCAGAAATTTGACTTTTATGAAGTCATATACAATATCAAGGTCTTCTTCCAAACCTGGAGGATGGGCAGGAGCATTATCCATTACTAGAAGACACTTAAGGGGCAGGCCTTTTATCCTCAATATATTTCTTGATAGCTGGCGCAAAAATTTCAGTTAGCCATTCTATAAAAAAGAAACGTGTTACCCAAGCCTTGCTATTAGACCTCCACATTACCGGATGTTTAACTTTAAATACATTATTGCACTTAAAGATGCACGGATTATCAGAGTGGTAGACTAAAAGAGGCAGAAATCTTGTAATCCCCACTTGCATAAGTGCACAATATGTGTAAGCCAGTCTTTCATTGGTTCATGGCCAGGCAGCGACTTCTCCTCTTGGGTTGTCGGTCCTTTTAGGCATTTTTTTTCCAAAACAGTCCTATTTCATCACAGTTAAAAACCAGCATCCGCTGCCTTTTGGTCCAAACTATCCACCTCTCCACACCTAACAACTCTATGAATTCTAGTTCATCGACGAAATTTTTCAAACCAGCCTCTACTTGCTTTAAATTCGTCAATTTTAGCGCCACTAGCACTCGGAGTGTCGCCACTAAATCATGGTGTAACTGTAAAACCTTCTTGCATATTACAGCCTCGCTAACACTATCTCTAAGAAGCTTTTTTTTATTTATCCAAACTAACAATAATATTTCTACCTCTTCCATATCCTGAGACCTATTGCTTCATTATAATAATCACTCTTTTAGCCACCTTTAAGGCCTCTTTAGTCTTTAAAATAGTACAGATGATCGATTTAGCCATGTCATACTGTTTGGCAAGATCAGAAACATGAACACCATTCTCATGTTTAGCTATTATTTCTTTGTTTCCACAGTAATACATTTAGGCTTTTTAATGTCACTATTACACACTTTTCACTTTCTTGGGAGCCATAATGAATGGCTAAGTTAAAGTACAAAGCAAAAAAATTTGGAAATATACAGCAAAAGAACAATGAGCAATCTTTACAGTGCGGGCACCAATGTAGAACTGAGAGCAAACATGTGGTTGCCTGGGCGAATGCATGTGTGTGTGCGTTTGTACCTCGAGAATTGTTCGCATGTCAATTCGAAAATTGTGGTCGTAGGTCAATTTGTTAGTGGTTGGATGCGTTCGTATGTGGAGATTTGACTGTATGTGTTTTGCTCTGTCTACATATTTAAATTTAATTAAACCAACATAAGCAAAATAATCTACAAAAAAGCATACTACACCTGTAGAGAGTTCATTCGGTAATATTTGAATAAAGCATTGTAAATTCATATTAGGGTATAATATACCAAATACTAAACCCTACAGTGAAGAAACTGCAAAAACGGTCCATGACTTACAAAACTGTGTTCTGATGATTCAACTCTCTTTAAACTTTTACAAATAATTTTCAGCTGTGACGAAGAATCATGAAATATAAACGTTAAATACAAATTCTATAGTAAATAGTTCAAGTGTTGTATAGGGTGCACATTCTGTACACTATTCCTATATGACTTCCACCTTATGGCTATTATGACTTACAAATATCCATCGAACATCATGGACCACCTGTATCAGCCCCACATTTTCTTAGGAATACAGAAACAAATATGTAAAATATATTGAATATATTATATTTAATGTCTTTAGCTGTCATGATAATAGTTCAGAACCAAATACAAACCTTTAGAAAAACAAAACAAAAAAAGATAACTTTCTTGCTGTTAGACTAAATCACTCTAAACAAAAAACATAATGCCAAACCTACGATATTTTCCCTGTTGAAATGGTACTACAAAGTAGAATCAAAACCTTTTAAAAATTAAATACAAAACTATTTTCTCCTATTAGCTGCAAATACTTCATTATGTCAAAAAGATAAAGTAATATCAATAAGTTCCTGAGGTTAGGTAAATAGATGAAAAACATACTCTCTGAAAGACAAGTACCGATGAATTCTAATACAGATTACTCAATTTGCCGACTCAGAATTAGCGACCAAGAATTTGATGAAAAGTTGTACCTTTGAAGCCAACATTGGAGGATGGTTGATCATTAAAGAGAATATACATCCTGAAACAAAAAGGCGAGAATAGCAGATTGACTTCGTGCAGAGCAGTGTAGATTAAAAGCCAATGATATTCTGTTTTTATTTATTTCTTGTTTGTGTTATTTGTCGTTATTAATCCCTAAATAGGGATGGACACAGATTGAAGCTGAGAAATTAGGGCTGGATGCCCTTCCTATCGCCCCATTGTCAGCTCAAATGCAGGTCTGTCACCTCCCGAGTTGAGCACTTTACTGGTTATGCTATGGCAGTCCCCGATATCCTATGCTGTCTACTCATTAAATAAGATGACTAATCAAACTGTATGAGTAAACTTCTGAATATGATCTATACCATTATACTTCACAAAGATGAATTGCTTTCTAAACTACGAACCTTATACAGTAATAACATTCTAGGATATCTTTCTGATATAACACAGCAAAATGCTGAGGGGACTGATGTGAGTGTTAATTCTTTCAGAGCATGTAAAGAGGAGTAACCTTCAGATACCCGTGCTAAGATGAATAACCCCGTAAAATGTTAGGTTAGGTGCTTTGCCTTGTTAATATAACTAGGCACCCGAGACTTACTTTATTTCACAAGATGCATTCTTTCTTTACCATAGTTCTCAGACGATTACTTTACATACCTATTTACATATATCTCATACTGAAAAGGATCGGTGAAAAAAAAAAATATCACGTATACATCTTGTCATTACTACAGTACCTGTCATTTGGGATTCCCAAGAGTTTTTCAACAGCACTGAAGATTTTGGCTGCAATAGCCTTGTTTTCTTCAATCCCCAACTTTCCTATACTCATGATATGTGCAGTTGCACATGGCTCCAAGGTCCCTCCAAAAGACATCAACTGGTCTGGGAGGACTCGAACTGTGATATACTAAAATACATGATCAAATTTATTTTATTGCAAAAGAATGAATTGAAAGATGATTCTACAAAGCCAGCCATCTTTAAATAATATAAAAATGACTAAACCAATCTTTAAAGATCTCACAGTCATATGAGACTGTAAATAAAAGCATGAAACTATTGCAGGCCAAGGAATTAACTTTTACTTCCAGGTAGTTAAAGTTTTCTGTAAGTATATCAGTAAAAGGGAAAAGCATTCCCCCCAAAAAAATTCATATTTACCTGTTCAGGTTTTCCAACAGCTGCTGTCAGTTCCTTGCTCAATGTTAAAATAATGTCAGAGGTAACCTTTTCCTTAGGAATATTTGTGGATATTTCTAACTGTGGCATTTTTAATCTGAAAAAAATAAATAAATACTACAAAGATTATCCAGTGCTCCAGAAAAATAAACAAGACAAAGCTTTCATCTTTCTACCTGCCACATTATTTATACATCAGTTTAATTCCCAGACTATAGTTAAGCTACAGTTCATTATACAGTGCTATAAACAAAAAAGTATATTAAAAATTGGGCCTTTAATTATTAGGATAATTAACAAAGCCACTTATGAAAAGAGGACGCTAAATATATCACACTAATAAAATTCCCAGAGCAATAGTTGCTTGTCTGGTTCCCTAACATCAAGGAAAATTCTGTAAAATAAATATTAAAATATATTTTTCAGAAAGGTTCAATTATATGACCATGTAAGTGTATAGTTCATTTTGTTTTAGAGTTTCTTTTACACTTGTTTACAGATAATACAATGCATGTTAACTATGTACTACTAAGAAATTTGCAAAGTTACGAGCAAACACAGTTTTTACTGTATATTAATTATAAAATAAATTTTTTGCAATATCATTCCAATGCAAATTATCACAGTCTGTATAGTGACAAACAAAACACCTGTGTTAGTAAAGCTATTCCTGGAGTCCTACAGCTGTTTTGCAATGCATCGTGCATCCTATTCAACAGAAAAAATATACTGTACTGTAATAAAGCAATGTGAGAATTGCAGTAGTATAGTAATTGGAGCACTCAACTCGGGAGGTGACACACCCTCAATCGAGCCCATCGTGAGGTGTTAGGTAGGTCATCCAACCTTAATTCCCTAGCTCCAACCTATATGTGTCCACCACCATAATGGGGATTAATAGTGACACATGACAAGGCAAACAACTGAATCAGTCAATGTGTACATTTCCAAAATTATACAAGTACTGCACAAGGTATTACAATGAGAATTAGTAATCAGCTTTAATAAGCTCCTCTCTACATTATATATGACAAATAATATGTATGGAGCAATGTATTGATTGGTGCACCTCTAATGCCCTTTCTAAATAGCAATGGAATTAGTTTTTGGCATTATATTTAAAGTTTTAATGCACAGTAGGTCTTGAAATATCTAGATCTTGGAAATATAAGATTGAATTCAATGTCCATATACAAATGTACGATCCCCTTATATGGGGGTGGCTGAGTCAAAGCAAAAACTAAACTCTTTGTAGAGAGAAAACAAAAAGAAGGGGATTCCCAGTTCCCTCACACAGGTTCATTTTTTTTTCGACTTTTACAACATATACAAAATGTATTGTGCACAAAAATTTAAATAAAAAGATAACTCTAATATACAAACAACAATATACAAAAGACTATTTCAGTAAAGCTAGATTCGGTAATAAACAAAATACATAACTAGAATCTTACAATTTAAAAAAAAAAAAATAATAATAATATGATAACATATACTGGAAAATCTTAAATATCACTTCCAAAGGGAGGCGAGTGAAATCGTAACCATATAGGACTATAAACTATACCGATTTTAATCTTCATATTGGGGATCTATGGAATTCTTTTAAGTTTGTAGGTAAATGGGTAGATGACTGAGTACCATGATGGAATTTTTGGGTTTTGTTACTGTTTACAAAGGGGATTTGTTACTGGCTGTGGATTTAGGGAATGTCTAAACTTGGATGAATTTACGTCATGAGAAGTCTTTCAACTTTTGGAGTTTTTCTGTAATTTTTTAAAAGAGGGGATTATTTTCTTGTAGCAACAAACAAAGACCTTTAATCCACAAAGAAAAGTGTCGAGAAAACACTTGGTGCGTCCTAACCTCATCTCACCTGGGAGAAGCCATATTCCATTAATCCCCATAACTAAAGTAATACCACTTTTTCTTTCTAGCATTCACTTTATCATTATCATACAAACTTCGAAAAAAGTTTTAATATATTTATCACAATATGCTAGGTCTCATTATATACATAAATCACAATGCCACATAGTCACCGAGCTGACACACTAAATAAAGTCCTGCTAACTTATTATATTCACTATTCATTGTGAAAAAAAAATATATATATTTTATCAATTATGTACCTTTAGTATTAATGAGTTTGTTCTTGGGGAAATTCTTTTTTCGAGAATCGATTTTGACTCAATTTTGGTATGACAGGCTATATAGGTCACTATACAGCAAGACTGATTCAATGTTATCTTAAGTACCTACTATATTTACCTGGTGTTCTTGTCAAACTGTCAGTCAATCTGATTATATACCAGGTGAAAATCTTACAATGACATCTAACGTCACCGGCGAATAATGTCAATGGAAGTGCAGCCTCTTTATCGGCTCCTCAGACGTAAAACCATTCAATGTTTACAATAATGGTGGTGGTGGTGGGGGGGGGGGGTATTTCTCTCCTGGTGGTGCATTTTCAATATTTGGGTGATACTGGTGTTGCTTTTTATTCATATTTTATGCAATAATAATAATAATAATAATAATAATAATAATAATAATAATAATAATAATGGTTTTGGCTTCGGTTTTACGTCACGAACTCCCTTTTCTACTAAGGGCTAGGACGGTTGCCTTCTTGCAAAGGACTTGTTTTGGCAGATGTAATCGTTACTTAATAATAATAAAATGGATAGGATAGGATTCGGTTTTACGTCATGAACTCCCTTTTCTACTAAAGGCTAGGACGGTTGCCTTCTTACGAAGAACTTGTTTTGGCAGATGTAATCGTTACCCTGAGTGTATGCCCTTACTAACCTCAGTTCGTGACGGGGCGCGAACCCTCGGCCTGACGCCTCAAAGTCACAGACGCTACCATTTTGCCACGGAGACTACACTTAATAATAATAAAATATTAATGATAATAACATTATTATTATTATTATTATTATTATTATTATTATTATTATTATTATTATTATTATTATTATTATTATTATTATTATCGAAAGCCAGCTGGAAGAAGTCATCGACTATATATACCAGATGGCTCCAACAGGGTAAAGCCAATTGGTGAGGAAAACGAAAATGAGACGAAAACATAAGAGAATAAATAAATTATTATAAAATGGTGCAACTGAGGACTGTAATATTTGGAATTATCATAATGTAATTTCAAAAATTCAGCACCAAAGTCTATTTAATAAGAACGTATTTTTACCTAGCTTAAACTCCTGAAGCTCCATTGACAGAAAAACATGGATAGGAAATTCATTTCTGTTTTTCTAGTGGGAGCAGGAATGAAGCAACTTTAATGCTGATTGATAGTAAATCTAACAGAAGTAAATTTACAACTCTTGGCACTGGCTGCATTCCCGGTAATGGATGTAGGACGGAATTAGGCAGGTAGAGCCCAGTGCAGAGGGTGATTAACATTGTGATAGATTTTACACAGCAAGCATAGCGAGCTAACGGCGATCTCTCCCACACAGATCGGTGTTTAATTCAAGAATAAGAAATTTAAGTGCGTGCAAGTTTTCATTCAGTGACCTAACATGACGGTCTACAGCTGATTACCAAACTGGGGAACAATACTCCAAATTAGATTTGTCATTGGAAATCATAAAAGCCTTCCTCAAGATATAAATTTGCATGCACCTGGGGATGATATACAACGAATACGTTATGTTGCTCGAAAGACAACTTATTTTTAAAATTTATCCATTGAGTTTTCAGCGAATTACATAATATTAAGGAAACATTATCAGTGAAGAGATTGTCACGTGGAGGATCAAGAATTCTGAACCTACTTAATATCATATTTCAAAATTCATTATCATTTAATTGTATTTCCCGTAGCTTGCACCAAGAACGAATTTTAACAAGATCTCTATTCAGAGACCCATCAACAGCTAATCTCTTGTACAGGAATGGAACAACAGCAATTAGAGTAGCATTATTAGCATAGACAAATAGTTTGCTTTCCAAACCTATTGATATATGTACATGTTTAAAAGCAAGGGGATAAGGACACCACGCTGAGGGACACGTGAGATCGCATTACTGGTCACTAAAATTTCCATCCACCACCACCCTTTGAGTCTTGTGCATAAAATTGCACAATAATACTAGGAAAAGATCAGCTAATAACCATGTTTTAATTAAAAAATGAGAGCCTCATGATTAATCTCTTTCTATGCCTACATCAACACCGAATATCTTGGATATTCGTTACACATGTCTTATTATCGCTTCATATCTGACAAGTCACAACAGTCCCCACCTCTGTTTCTCTTAGTCTTCTTCGTGCCCAGGCTTGATGAGGGTAGATTTTTTTTTTTTTTGGCCCGTCCTGGTGTCTCAATCATAAAAAAAAAAAGATGATCAAAGGGAGCACTAAAGTTAGGTCCAATAAGGAGAAATATTCTTACTTGATCAATTTTCGATATATCACTGACAATTTTGATCCCAACAGATCAGCACTTTTTTAAAAAGAGGAAAAATTCCATTAGGATCAGTGCTACCACAAGTATTCAAGAGAAGCAAAAGGTATTTAACCTCACTTAATCGAAATGTTAATTATGTAAATTTAGGTTCAGGATAATAAGGGTGAGGCATGCAAAGTTTCATGTCAATCTGCTTGCTGTTCAAAACTTAAACCAAACTACCTTCCTGCTCTTCTGGAAAATGAGTTTGAGACAAGAAGGGTTAAGTACTGGTGGCATTGATATATCAACACCAAAGAATAAGGCAGTTTTTTGCGTTACCCACTTATGTTGATGATGAACACCAGAAAGTGTTTCTTTGACAATGTCTTTATGTTCTTGCTCAGGAGGAGCATACACAGAATGTGCATCAATTCTATTTTTTTTTTCAATTATATCTGATCGGCTTATCTCTATTGATAGGCACGTCTACATTCATATTGGACCATGTGTTATCTTTTATACACGGATTCAGCTTTGTGTCAACCACAAAATAGACTAGTGACTAATCATATCTTCATTAAAAAGTTTGAACATTAAAGATTAACAAGGTCAAACAAAATACCATCAAAATCTGCCTGTGACTTAAGATTCTTATGCGAGAAAGAGATACATCTGGGATGGCTTGATTGATTTTTACAGCAGCAGAAAGTATATATTGATCTCTTGGCCCACTGGGGGAACTAACTTGAGAAGTTATTTTATCAGGAGAATTACTCAATAGAAGGTCGAGGCAATTATTTGATCAATGTGTGACTTTCATAATCAACTGCTCGTATCCAAAGTCTGTTGCAAAATGAAGAGCTGCAACACCATGACAATCAGTTGGTAAACCAAATTCATTAAAGTCCCCAATAATGATAAATACGGCCTTCCAATCAACCCGCTGTACAAACGTTATCTTATCAGCAAGTCAATCAAATGTATAATATTATTAAGGTCTGGGCTACTGTAAATATAAAAATATAAAAATTCTTGCGCCTTCAACATATTTCTAAAACCTAAATCTCATGACACCCACATTTGAAGATAATAGGCAAAGAAGGTACGTTGAATGTAAACTACCATACCCTGAGCTCTAGAAACAGCATCACGCTTCAGAGGAAGGCCCTCCTAAAGCCAGAAATAAGCAGTTTAGATATATGGAGCATCCCAGAAGTAGGTGTCCCTAAACAAACAAAGGATCATGCAGGTCAGAAGGCCTCTGATATTAGTACAGAGCATAAGAGATTGATGTAATTTAGAGCACATGGGGCCAGGGTTTAACTCATTATCACCAAATAACATTCAAATCAGAAGCAGTGCAAAGGAAACGTTATAAATATTTAGATAAAAACAGCAACAACAACAACGTATACAAAATTGAGCTCGATATAAAATCCATAAAAGAGATATTTAAATAAACTGTCAAAATGGAGGAGCCGACACACCATGCAAGGCATTACTATTCCAGCATTGCTATATGTTAGCTGGAGTGAGTACAGTCATGGCTTCAGAAAGAAACAACAAGATGAAAGAAAAAGCTATAGAAAAAGATAAGGCATCCCCATATGCCCACCGGGCATTCAAGCCTTCCAACCTGCCCAACACACAATTTGAAAGAAAACATGAGAATGAAATAAACAGAATATTACTCTTGAGGTCTTCTCTGTGGTAGAGGATGTGGTATAACCTAAACATCCAGAAGCGATGGCTATATGGTCAACCACCCTGGCGTAATTAGATACACATGACAACAAACTAATTCAAAGTCACATCTATCTCTCTTTTTGATGGAATAAAGTTTTTGACTTTGACTTTGACTTCCATTGATCATGACAACCAAGAACAAGATCAAAGGCAGCAGACGATGTGCGCCCCATCAACCATATAATTGTGTTCGATCTCTGCCTCTCTTCCATATTTATTTATTTGATGTATATGACACAATGGGAATACAAGAGCTGCACTTTTTCTCACCACGGCAGGAATAATAATAATAATAATAATAATAATAATAATAATAATAATAATAATAATAATAATAATAATAATAATAATAATAATAATAATAATAAGAGAAGAATGTCCTCTGCCTCCCATAGTTCAATCACTCTTACTCACCATCTACTTCTTACTATAGTAAAAGACAAAGATAACGTCTCCTCGGGCCTCTGTAGGTCGTATAAGTCAACTAAATAGGGCATAGCAAGTGGCTCGGAATCCCCCTTTCGTATGTCCATTCTACGAAGAGTCGAGGAATGCCAGGGGATTCTGGCAGAAAAACTTCACCCAGAACATGAATGAACGTGTTTGTAAAATGAGTGAGAGTATATAAGAAGAGTTTCGTTTAAACAAATTTATAGCGCAGAGCAGCATCAACCAAGTACATAACTCAAGTAACATTGAAACAAGTTTTGAAACAAGAATAAAGTCTTTGCAAGACGTACCACACAGGCATCATGCACATTAAGCTCAAGGCATTACATACATCCGACGATATACAAATTATAAAATATGTACTATTTACAGTTCAATAAATAGAGAAAACTTAAATTGCACACTATGGCGTTAAACAGGTACATAAATAAATAAATGAAGTAAATGAAAAATTTCTGAAAAACATGCCACAGAAGCACGTACATGATGCTGAAGATCCACAATAATCTTACCATAAATAAAATATGCAATACATACTGGCCCACTGTTTATAATTGCAAATATTAAAAAGATGTTAAAGTTATATGATATTAAAGGACCATTAATATTAAAACAAAGTTTCCTTGACAAAGGTAAGGAATTATGTACACTTTTATAGTCATATGCAGACTTTAGAATGATAATCCTTAAAACATTAGCATTCGCCAAACCGTGGGTGACGCGCCAGAACCACATCCAGATGGTCATGTACTAACAAATGGTTTTTGGCGACATATTGCTGTAAGAGGCTGTTCGCGAGGAAGCACATCTCTCTCACTGCAGGACAGAGTAAGCAGAAGTATTGCAAGTTATTAGAATAAAAGCCTAGCATCATGTCTCTGAGCATAATGATGGAACTGACTCTCAGTGAACTTAAAGTTGAGAGGGAAAGCCCTCCTGGTGATTGTGTACTTGGACACAGCCACCCTCGTTATGAGGAATATTGCACCCAATACACCTATAATAATAATAATAATAATAATAATAATAATAATAATAATAATAATAATAATAATAATAATAATAATATTGATGATGATAATAATAATAATGATAATAATAATAATAATAATAATAATAATAATAATAATAATAATAATAATAATAATAATAATAATAATAATAATAATAATATTAAAAATAATAATAATAATAATAATAATAATAATAATAATAATAATAATAATAATAATAATAATAATAATGCACACGCGTTTTGCAAAGTCTATCTTCAAGCATTTCAAAGAATATAGAAAATATCTTATGAATATTCCATAACTTTACTTGTCTACAAGAGACGTTTTTGTTGTATATATTTGCTATAAACAAGCAAGACCTATATATGAATCGCTCTTAATATATACTCGCATGCAAAATAGACAAAAGTCCTATGTGTGTTTAATGTGTATAAATAAATATACTTTCTAAGCATCCTGGCAAAATATCTGACGCTGATTGGTCACTTAAAATTCAGTTCTCGTTTAGTGGCTGCCTCAGGGTGAAGATGCACCGCCCCTTCACCATCAACAACCAATCGTAAATGCATACAAAATTTTCCCAGGATTTTCAGTAATGCATGGGGGTGGGGAAGTGAATAAGTAAGAAACAATACATAAATATGTAAATGAAAACTTTAATATGCCCTCATACCAATGTATACAGTCCTAAATATAAGTATTACACCAACTTTATTCAACAGTTGAAATCTCCGACACATTATCATATGCTAAGACAGAAATCCTTATGAAAGTGTAATAAGGAGTTGTATTATTTTTTGAAGCGAGATGACATTATTTTGATGAGTGTATTCTGTGTTAGTAACTCATTTTTTTATATTTTTTCACATTATCACTGTGCTTCTGCAAATGTGCAAGTCTGGAATAGTATCGTTTAATATTCCTTTCAAGCGCGCTCACTGTAAGAGATAATCTGACTTTCATAGATATCCAACTAAGGTTATGCGTACTACAGAAGCTGAGCTATTTGCCCTTTGACCCCCCCTCCCACCTTACGTGCTCTTGGGAGTGACCCCATTCACAGGACCATGATAAAAATACCCACAGGACTGCGGTGGGCATAGGTTCGGAAGCTCTTTAGTATTCAGACCTCGTTCCTTACATGTTGGAACTTATAAGAGCTTACCCCGAGGAGATTGCTAGTGCTTTACCTCAAAACTCTGGTGCTGAAAGGATATGTTTGCAATGAACATCTTCAGCTAACAAACCACGGAATAATCAAGTGTTTGCAATAAGTTTTATGTACAATATATATTTAAAACCAACGAATGGTAATATAAAGCTAATATCTGATAATATTATGATGATGATGATATGATTAATTGTCTCATTATGTGTGCCAGTACCAGCCAAGAGGATCTTGCTGCTGCGTTGTCTCCAGCGGATATATCAAACATCGCTTGTGAAGCTGATGCATCGAAATGCCTAGCCAACCATTCCTTAAAATGTTGTCACGAAAAACAGTCGACTTCCAAAAGTGCTTCACCTTTGGAGGGATTATCCTCTAGGAACAGTATTAACAATGAATTATCTGGAGGCAGTTCTTGCCACATTGTCTGCGCTTCTCCATGTGTTTCATTCTCAGCTTCAACTTCAAATATCAGGCCTAGTGAAACGAATGAGTATAGGCCTAATCTGACACAGTCTTTCCAATCACAAAAAGTCTGGAGGGAATCAGAGACGTCTTTGCGGAATGAACATAGTGCGCAGGTAAATAATTTTGTATTTGTGGTGTATTTATGGTTCAGCATCCACCCTTAGGGGCGGTTTACACGGTCAAACGGTTCGTCGAACGCGGTTCGACAGACAAGTGTTTGAAACGTGTGAACGGGGTATTTGGTTGTCGAACACGTTCGACAAACGTGATCGACAACCAAATACCCCGTTCACACGTTCGAACATCACTTCAAACACTTGTCTGTTGAACCGCGTTCGACGAACCGTCTGACCGTGTAAACCGCCCTTTGGAGCGTATTATACTCCTCACGGAACGATTTCTCCCGGTTTAGAGGTATTTAAGACTTTCTAACGGAGTTATAAAATATCGTTGTTCTTATAAGTCTAAATTCATGTTATATACAATAACAGAGTAAAATTTGGGCTTTTGTTAGGAAATGTAATAAGCATTACCCGACAGATAGTTTTCGAGGCTATTATGAAAAATATGGACAAATAAAAATAACAATAAAAATGCAAAAATATATCATAAAACTATAATTAAATGAGACAAAATCTTCATAATGTCATCATAACGATAACATTTTAGGAACTATAGTCGATTCCTCCCCACCCGTTGCAGAACCAAGATTTCACATAATTTCTGAGAATATATATATATATATATATATATATATATATATATATATATATATATATATATATATATATATATATATATATAGTATATATATATATATATATATATATATATATATATATATATGAAAATAAACGATTCGAATATTGCGTAGATTCACTTTTACTGTAGATACAATATATGTTTGACTCATTTAAACATTATCAGGCTCCCCCCCCCTTAAATATTTATTTACTTTAGCTGTTTAGCGATAATTATAGATATTAGTTAATTAAATATTAGAATAAATAATTTCATAAGAATATCATTAGCAGACTTAATAACCACAATAATTCGATATGGTGGTTAATGATTTTATTATTATTATTATTATTATTATTATTATTATTATTATTATAATTATTATTATTCTTATTATTATTATCATTATTATTACTATTATTATAATTATTCTTATTCTTATTATTATTATCATTATTATTACTATTATTATTATTATTATTATTATTATTATTATTATTATTATTATTATTATTATTATTATTATTATTATTATCATTATTATTACTACCACTACTACTACAACAACAACTGCTGCTACTACTACTACTACTACTACTGTGCAAGTAAAAATACTGCATTGCTACATCCTTGCAGAAATGAATTGTTGTTTAGGAAGTGGGGGGTCATTGTTAAAAAAGCCTATGTAGCTAATATTAATTGACATAAAGGATAAGTTTCTAATTTCCTATTGAGTAGCTTTCGTTTCTGGGGTATATAAAGGCTTAGCTCGTTAACGAAAGGTTAATTAATAGAAGCAAATGCATGTCATCAATGAAAGAAGAATATCCAAAAAGTCATTTGTAACACCTGTCACGGTATAAAAAGGCCGCAAAAAAAAAGTACAATGCAAAATTAAATTAAAAAAATGACGAAAATGGATTGCGCTAAGACCGCATTCACATCAAAGTGGCACGTCGCACGTGGCACACAAGTTGAAAAGAAACATCCGGAAATATATGAAACCTTTCACGCAGAAGTGCCGTGACACGTTCCATGTGCTACGCCACTTCTGTGTGAAAGGTTTCATAATTATGTTTCCGGATGTTAGTTTTCAACTGGCGTGCCAGGTGGCATACCACGTGCGACGTGCCACTTTGGTGTGAAAGTGGCCTAAATGTCACGGTTATTTGGGATGCAGATACCTACATAAAAAGATTACATACATACGACGACAGTTTCACATTTTTTTTTATTTTTTTCCCAGATGAACCAGATGTGTAGAGTCTGCGGTGAGCAAGCGGCTGGATTCCATTTTGGTGCTTTTACATGCGAGGGATGTAAGGTAAATATATAGGGTTAAATATTTGCAATATTATTTAAATGATAAGTCCCGCAGGCTTTTCAGCACTGCCAACTCAGCAGATTAACTGAGTACACATCAGTGATGCCATTTAATCACAAGCTAATCACGAAGAAAATGGAAATGTTGTGCGTGATATAAAATTAATCAAGAAAGTCTTTCGTTTATTTGCAACTGTCAAGTCCGTGGGTTAAATGAGTACAATAACAAAAGCTCACTTCTAAAAAAAAAAATGTCTTTTTGCTTGTACTGTGTAAAAAGAGTATGTACGGATGAATACTTATAATACGGCATGGTAAATCCTTTTAAGTTCTGAGCACTAGAAACTTTTAATGAGTACGTCTTAAGAAAATAGCAAGTCTAAGGAATAATATGAATTCATTTCATAAGTTCATGAAAAACTTGCAGGTGTGAATATTCATATGATATGCAGGGGTAAGTCTTAGCACCTTCCAGGCACTGCCAACTTTGCAGGAATCACTACAATTCCGATGAATCTTACAGTCACAATTAGAGCTTATATGCAGGCATGGACATACTCCAGCTCCGACAATAATAATAATAATAATAATAATAATAATAATAATAATAATAATAATAATAATAATAATAATAATAATAATAATGATATAATAATAATAATAATAATAATAATAATAATAATAATAATAATAATAATAATAATAATAATAATAATAATAATAATAATAATAATAATACAAGGATCAATTTCAGCAATAAACGCTGGGGAAAACAAAACGAAAATTGCGATTCCTTGAGAAAATAATAAATAATAAAATACCTATATTAACAATAACTATATATATATATATATATATATATATATATATATATATATATATATATATATATATATATATATAAAATTAGTTTTTCTTTCAGTCGTTTTTTGGTAGAGCCTACAACAACGTCCACGTTGTCAGCGAATGCAAAAATGAAGGTCGCTGTATAATAACCAAAAAGACGAGAACCTCCTGCAAAAGCTGCCGACTGAAGAAATGTCTTCTCGTAGGTATGTCCAAGAGTGGGTCCAGGTATGGAAGACGATCAAATTGGTTCAAAATCCACTATTTAATGCAGA
>JAXCGZ010001895.1:292500-315000 GCA_037179515.1 Halocaridina rubra
TATATATATATATATATATATATATATATATATATATATATATATATAAATATATATATATATATATATATATATATATATATAAATATATATATATATATATATATATATATATATATATATATATATATATATATATATATATACATAACATAAGAACATAAGAATAGGGGACACCGCAACATGCCTACTGGCACACACGAGGCAGCTCCATTTTTGAATGATATTTTCATCATGTCTAACCTATTCTATTCTTCTCTACTTATTTATTCTATTTTTCTTTATATGATTCTTCTAATAATCACTAACCTATTCATAACCACCCTACCTCTGTCATATGTCTATCTAATCTACATTTGAAGGTGTCTAAGGTATTGGCATTTATTATCCTACTAGGAAGCCTGTTCCATGCATCAGCTACTCTATTACCAAACCAATTTTTACCAATTTTCCTTCTGAACCTAAATTTATCAAACTTAAATCCATTATTACGAGTTCTGGTTTGATCATGAATTTTTTAAACTTTATTAATATCACCACTGTTAATCCCTTTAAAACATTTATACACCTCAATCATATCCCCCCTAACTCTGCGCCTCTCTAGAGAATGTAGATTAAATTTTCTTAATCTGTCCTCATATGGTAGATTTCTGATATTGTGTATCATCTTGGTCATTCTTCGCTGCACTCTCTCCAAGTATTTAATTTCCATCCTATAACAGGGCGACCAGAATTGCACAGCATAATCTAGATGGGGCCTAACTAATGCAAGATAGAGCTGCAAAATAACTTTTTCCGTCCTATTGCCAACACTTCTTGAGATAAATCCTAAAATTCTGTTTGCTTTATTTCTGACTGCTGTACATTGCTCTCTTGCCTTAAGATTACTACTCACAAGAACTCCCAAATCCCTTTCACACTGAGAACTCATGATTTCATAGTTATTTAGCTTATAACTTGTATAGTCTTGTATAGTACCCATTTTAACTACTTTACATTTTTCAACATTAAATTCCATTTGCCACTCATCCGACCATTCAGATAATTTATTTAGATCTTCCTGTAAAGCATGAATGTCTTCTTTTCCATTTATAATTCTACCTATTTTAGTGTCATCTATGAATCTACTTAGGTTACTACTGATATCTGAATCCAGATCATTTAGATATACGATGAATAACAGAGGACCAAGTACCGAGCCTTGTGGTACCCAACTAGTAACCGAGCCCCCCTCCGATTTCTCTCCATTTATGCAAACCCTCTGTTTTCTGTCTTTTAACCATTGTTTGATCCATCTGAGGACAGCTCCTCCTATACCATGAGCTTCCAGCTTTCTAACTAATCTTTTGTGAGGAACTCTATCAAAAGCTTTGCTAAAATCTAGATATATTATATCGTATTCTTTGCCACAATCTACTGCCTTGCAAACTTCTGAATAAAAAGACAGTAAGTTTGTATGGCACGAAAAACCCCCCAGAAACCCGTGTTGTGAAAGTTTTATCAGTCTGTGTAATTCTAGATGTGCCCTTATTTTATTTACAATGATGGATTCTAGAATCTTACCCACTGTTGACGTTAAATTTACCGGCCTATAATTATTCTTTTTAACTCGTTCTCCTTTTTTAAATATTGGTACCACATCTGCCAATTTCTACTCCATGGGTACCGATCCTAATTTTATTGAATGATTAAATAATGCAGTTAGTGGACAACTAAGCTCTTCCTTGCATTCCTTTAATATTCTAGCATATATTCCATCAGGTCCCGGAGATTTATGAGCCTTTAATTTATCTATTTCTTTTATTACCTCCTCTCTCGTAATATTTATTGAACTAAGTATATTATCGGGACTGTCTCTGTAAATGGATTCTACCTCTGGAATATATTCCAAGTTTTCATTGGTAAATACAGATAAGACATAATCATTTAAACATGTACACATCACTTTATCATCATCTGTGATATGGCCATTGGCTACTTCAACTGGTCCGATTTTTTCCTTAAATTTTGTTTGATAGTGTTGATAAAACCCTTTAGGATTTTCTTTAGCTTCTCCTGCTATTTTAACTTCGTATTTTCTTTTCGACTCTGTAAATATCTTTTTAACTTAGCTGTTTAACTGTATATATTGCTGCCCCAAAACAAGTCAACTTTTGCTTTCGAAGGTAGTGGAACTCTTTCCCCAATACCGTGGTAAACACATCATAAAAAAAATGTGTAAAAAAAGAGATAATTACAAACATAATCACTTTTAGCGCAAGTGTCCTGAATATCTCAATGAATGGTGAACTTGACAAACTCTTTCAACCTCAAACTTCGGTTGTAAAATCCATAGAGTCTAAAAAAACACACGACCTAGGAGACCTACATCGAATGATAGAAAGTCTTGCAGATAAGGTGAAAATTTTGGAAGCAGATGCTGAAAAGGTGAAAGCCTTACAACACAAGGTGGGTTTGCTAGAATCTGACATTGTCCTACTTAAAAGAGATAATTCTAGGTTGAAACTGCTATTAGAAACATCTCCATCTCTCAGTTCAGTGCTGTCACCTAACAACGATGATGTCCCTTCTATCAACAACCCTCAGGTTTTGTAAACTAGGTTTTCTGTCTCTACTCACAATTCCTTCAGTGCATTGAGAGACGAATGTGACAGTGGTAGCGAAGAAGAGGTAGATCCAGATAAAAGTGATAGTCATCAAGACAACTTGAATACACCATCTAGCATAAATAATCAAATCAGTAACAGGTTACAAAATAGTGATGAAACAACAGCGTCCTTTCCCACTACTCCTAACAATACAACAACAGGCACTAACCAGAACAAGATTCTTCCCAGCACAAACAACCAACCTGGTAAAGAGTTGCAAAACAGCGAAGAAGATATAGAGTCAATCTCCACTACTCCTAACAACACAGCAACTATCACTAACCAGGACAACCAAATTACATCTTTCAGCACAAATAACCAACCCAGCAATAGGCTGCAAAACAATGAAGAAAACAGAAAAGACAATATAGCAGCAGTCTCTATTCTAAACATTCCATCGAAGTCCTCTCCCCCACAGCCACAGCTGCCCAATAATGCAAGTGCAAGGGTTACAGCTCAAATATATATTCGCATTCCTGGCAACCCCTTTGAGAGAGAGATACGTAATACATTGACAAATCAAGGCATTCCTTCTGAAGAAGTCTTGATTAAGGAGCTTTCTCGCAAACCAAACTGGGTTTCCTTCGCAATAACAATATCGAAAGGATTTGAATATGTGCCTTACAAACTGAATCAATGGCCTACAGGCACAAGTGTCCAGCCATTTCGTGGGGGCAAACAATGGACACAACCTGGGTATTCTACAAAATATCCCAAACTACAGTCATACCAAAATAAACAGCAAAGAGCTAATGAAACAATCCCCTATGCGCGAGACTACAGAAAGAGACACGATACAAACCTCTCTTATCGCCGTCCACGCACAAGAGACTTCTCCTGGAGTGATGGCTCTTACAACCCTAGACACTCACCTAGGCATACAAACTTTGGGAAGGCCCGATCATACCACGGCACGTACTCAAACCAGCGTTACACATCCAACGGCAGGTACAGACACCAGGATCCATGGGCTAACCCCAGAACACACTACAATGATGAATTCCCAGCAGAATCACACAGTCGAAACTACAACTATGACTATGGATACCACCCCAATGAAACATGGTAAGAATGTAACATTAGTACATGTGAATGCTCAGTCCCTGCTCGCTCATTTTGAGGAAATAATAATGCTAACAAAAGACTACAACATAGACATCCTCTGTGTAAGTGAAACTTGGCTTCCTCCTACAACTGAAAATAGATATGTGAATATCCCAGAGTTTAAAATATTTCGCAATGACCATGGCCGAGGGGGTGGGGTTTGTATTTATGTTAGAAATTATCTTAGTGCATCAGAAATAGCCACAGGTTTAGAAAAAACTGAGGAGCTCGAAGATTTATGGATCACTGTGCAGTATCAGAAACTTCCATCTTTCATTGTAGGGTGTGTTTACCGTCACCCTAAAGCACCTACCAGTTCATTCAGTCATCTACTAGAAACATTCAGAAATATCTGTGTGCGTCATAAACCCATATACATACTTGGTGATTTTAATGATGACTTGCTCTCAGCAGATAACAAAATGAAAAGGGTGATCAACACTGTGAAGTTAACACAAATAGTGACAAAACCGACCCGCATAACCCCCAATTCTAGGACTCTTATAGATCTGATAATAACAAATAAAGTGGAAAGTATACTCTATTGGGACGTAGTTCCCTGCCCAATTGCAGACCACGAGCTGAACATTGCTATGCTAAACATAAACAAGCCGAAAAGGAAGCCTCTCCTCAAGACATTCCGGTGTCTAAAAAATTACTCCCCTGATATCTTTTGTGAAACATTAATCAACAACACAAATGCACTTTATAGAATTAAATACACAGATAATGTCGATTTGCAGGTTGAGATTCTAACAAAAGTCTTCCTTGAATGCTTAGATAGTTGTGCACCCATTGTAACAAGAAAAATAACCCGCCCCTCAGCCCCCTGGCTAACTAATGACATCAAAGAGGCAATGCAAATCAGAAATCAAATACAAAAAGAGCTAAAAATGAATAGATATGATATGACTCTCCGAGAACGTTATAAAACAGAAAAGAAACGTGTCAGATCTCTCATCAGTGTAAGTAAAAAAGACTTTTACAAAAAACAATTTAATGACTCTAGACATGATACAGCAGCAACATGGAAAGTGATAAGAAGCATGATACCAAATGAAAAGAGTACCTCAGAAAGTTATGAAAATATTACGGAGTTGAAAGACAAAGCAGAAAACTTTAATAACTATTTTGCTAACGTTGGCAAAAATACATATGAAAAAACTCAAGAAAACATCAACTCAGTGAATATGAGTAATTGCTTAAATGACAATTCTTCCAATGAAAACACAAGAGACTACTTCAAGATTATTCCTATCGATTGTGCTACCCTAATTCTTACCATAAAGAGCCTAAGAAACTCTGGCTCTTATGGTTCAGATGGTATACCATTTCAGTTCATCAAAGATGCTCTACCCATGATTGCATCCTATATTCTAACTATTATGAACACTTCCATTGTTACTAAAAAGTTTCCTGACTCTTGGAAAATAGCACATGTAATACCTCTTCATAAAAAGGGGGACAGAGAAGATGTGACAAACTATCGTCCCATTTCCCTCCTACCCATTTTCTCTAAAATATTAGAAAAAATTGTTGCATGCCAACTTATGTCATATTTAGAATCAAATAGAATAATAAGTATTAACCAGCATGGTTTCAGACCGAAACTCTCGACGGAAACTGCACTGCTTAAAGTTACGAATAGTATATATAATAATATAGATATGAAAAAAATATCTCTTCTCGTATTATTAGACTTATCAAAAGCCTTCGACAGTGTAAACCATGAAATTCTTTTAAGTAAATGTATTAACTTAAACATTGATCCAAGCTGGTTTAGCGAGTATCTATCTAATCGTAAACAGTCCATACGTCTTAACAACATTATCTCTGTGCCAAAAAATGTATCATTTGGTGTTCCACAGGGATCAGTACTTGGTCTTATCCTCTTCTCCATTTACGTAAATGATCTATCTTCTTTCATTTCTGACTGTCTAGTCGTACAATATGCAGATGACACTCAACTACTCCTTAGTGGTGATATTAATAATCTCCCAGAGCTAACTTTAAGAGCAGAAAACACTCTGTCAAAAATTAAAACCTATTTCCAAGAAATTGGGCTGTTAATTAACGAAAGTAAAACACAGTGCATATTTATTGGTTCAAGGTTCCACATAGCACAAATTCCAGAAAACACAACAATTAATTTTTGCGACAGTATTATCACACCTAGCAAAACAGTCAAAAACCTAGGAATTCACTTTGATAACCACATGTTGTTTGATTCCCACATAGATAAAGTATGCAAAAAGGTTACAGGAACATTAATGTTCTTATCACGTATAAAAGACAATTTTGAGACTACCACTCGAATAACTGTTGTTGAATCTCTAGCCCTAAGTCACATTAATTACTGCACAACTGTTTGGGGAGCTACCACTAAGACTCAGATAAACAGAATACAGAAGCTTATTAATTTTGCAGCTCGAGTTGCCCTGGGAGGAATAAGAAAATATGACCACATCACACCAGCTCTCAATAAACTTGGGTGGCTGCGGGCAGAAAATAAGGTCGCTTATGCTATTTATGTTTTTGTATTCAAAATTTTGGACCATCATTATCCTAGCTGGCTATTTGATTTAAAAACAGTCAGGGATATAAGGGGAACCAACACAAGACAGAGCAGTGAGCTCTTTATTCACAGAACAAACACAGAAGCAGGTTCAAAGATGATCACTATCAAAGGGCCAACACTCTGGAACAATATTCCAGAGCATCTTAAAAATGCATCCTCTTTCACAGCTTTCAAAGGCAAACTATATAGTTTTCTTTTGGACAAATAGTTGCTGCTCATTAAGAACTAATTATTCTCATTGTAAGGAAACAAATATGGAAATGATGCCGATAATAACGATCCTGTATCTAGTGGCATACTTACTACTTTATTATTAACATTATTGTAACATTTTTATTACAGCATTGTTATTTTCTATGAAAGCTACATTTAATTTAACTATATGTCTAACCCTCTTATTTGTTAGTTTAATTACATGTCTACTTATAAGTTACTATTAATGTTGAATAACCATTGTACAAAATGGAAATAAATGTTTTTGTTTGTTTGTTTGTTAGTTTGTTTTGCTTTTCACCTCTTTTTAGTTTCCTATATATTCCTCTTTTAATACCTATAAGATTCTTTATTCTATTGTTCATCCATTTAGGGTCATTTTTTCTTGATCTGAAATGTTTCATGGGAATATAGTCTTTCTGACTATTCTTAAGAGTCATGACAAAATTGTTATATTCTTCATCCAAATTTATATTAAATGACGGACTGCTGTTCTTTCCTGTGAGAGAATTTACTGTATTGATCTTATCTTGTGATAATCATTGGTCTGTGGTACTCAATTCTCGGGGTAATCTGCTACCTGCGACCTGACCTGCTGGATTAACTACCCACATCTGTACCCCCCAGAAATCCCTTCCCATACCTCATTAGATAATTTACTTTTTAAACCCTCAAAATCTCCTGCTCTAAAGTTTGGAACAATATTCTTATTTTCCTTTATAGTTTCCTTGAAAATTATGTTAAACCTAATGGAATCATGGTCACTGTTGCCGAATGGCTCACCAACTTCTAAATTTGTAACCATATTCTCTCTATTACTAAGAACTAAATCCAGTATATTCACCCCCCGTGTTGCTTCAAGTACATGCTAAGAAAGGAAATTGTCTTCTACTCTTTCCAAAAACTCCTTAGAGCTACTATCACCTGTTATGGTTTCCTAGTTAATATTTCTAATATATATATATATATATATATATATATATATATATATATATATATATATATATATATATATATATATGTATATATATATATATATATATATATATATATATATATATATATATATATATATATATATATATATATATATGCATATTATATATATATATATATATATATATATATATATATATATATATATATATATATATATATATATATATATATATATATATATAGTATATATATATATATATGTATATATATATGTATTTGTATATATATATATATATATATATATATGTATATATATATGTAAATATATATATATATATATATATATATATATATATATATATATATATATATATATATATATATATATATATATATATATATATATTGTAAAGAATGGCCATCAGAGGTGACTGCAAAATTTACACAAGTCTTGTGTAAATTTTGCCGTCATCTCTGATGTCTGTTCCTTACAACATATCTACAGAGATTCCCTTTCTTCACATTATATATATATATATATATATATATATATATATATATATATATATATATATATATATATATATATATATATGTATATATATACGTATATATATATATATATATATATATATATATATATATATATATATATATATATATATATATATATATATATATATATATATATATATATATATATATATATATATGTATATATATATATATATATATATATATATATATATATATATATATATATATATATATATATATATATATATATATATATATATATATATATATATGCTTACACTCATATACACACATGCAAGCATGCACATGCACATACATAAACATATACATATAAATAAAATTCCTTCATGGTTATGACAGAGTGGATAGGGATCGATATTTTGATATGGCAGGCTCTAGAACTAGAGGTCATAGTTTGAAGCTTCGTAAGAAGACTTTTTTGCAGGATGTAAGGAAGTACTTTTTTAGTGAATGAGTAGTTGATATTTGGAATTGGCTAAGCGAGGATGTAGTTAATGCTAACTCAATCCATAGTTTTAAAGACAGGTATGATAAGTATCACTAAGTACAAAATGGAACCGATCAGGAGACGGGAAGATACGAGCTTTGGGCTCTTTACCATAGGCACAATTAAGTAATCACAATTTGGTAATCACATATATATATACACACATATTTACACACACAGTGAGGAACGCTGCATGCACAGTGGATCGCCAAAGGCAACTAAGCCTTCCAGTTGGCGAAGAAGAAGACTAGCGAAGGATGGACCACTGTACAAAGGAAAGAGAAGAACAACTGAAACTCGCCAAAGACTCAGACTCAAGCTTCTAGCCAAATCCACGGGAATATTCAAGCATAACAGGGCTTCAATAAATTCAAAATAATGAGCGAAGACCCTACCACCAAATATCAGTCTGTGAAGCTGATAGAACAAACAAAGCCAGGCATCAATTTGACAGCTCGGCCCAATTTGCAGGGACAATGGATTCTCACGCCGACAGACCAAGAAGCATACCAATACCTCCAGACATCTCGCAACATGTTCATGCAGGAATTAATCCCAGGAGAAAAATTCTGCAAGGCAGTCATAACCAATTATCCACTAGTGGTGGAAATGGCTCCACTGATAGCACTTCAGTACATCACGGAAGCTATGCGGCAAATGAGCAAGACTGGGCAACCGACTCAGACTATAGTAGCCACCTTCAAGGGCCGGGTTCCAGCAAAGGTTAATTTAAGCATCTGTGGATCCTTACCCACCAAACCCTTTGTCAGTGAACCTCTAAGGTGTTTCAACTGTCAGAAATTAGGGCATCACAAAGCCCAGTGCACCCTTCCGGAGGTCTGTGTCATGTGCAGTGGCAGGCACAGCACGGAGAGGTGCGTCCAAGCCCACAAAGAGGGCAAGTCCACCAAGGCAAGATGCCCCAACTGCAAGGGAAACCATCATGCATGGAATCCCAAATGTCCCATGAGATTAAGCGGTATACCAGCAGCCACTCGTCCAATACCCACCCACCCATCCACCTCTCAGCCTACCAAAGCAACTCAACCACCCAAGGCAAGCACCATAAGCCTGGTTCCCAGGCAGGTCACAACATCAGCAGCACCCGAGCCTCAGAGAACTCCTCATCCTCCCACGCGAAGACTAGCCCTGGAAAAACCACTCTCCATGTCTGCCCAGGAAACTCCCAAGGCAGCACAAAAACCCACACCAGCACCCAGCAACCAAGGCTTCTGGGCTCCACCACAGAAGGAGTCCAATCTCATCACCATTACAGAAGACAAGCTCCGAATGCTTCTCCATGGCTTTGCCGACCAACTAGCAGAAATACTAAATGTCCAACTAGAGAGAGTCTCTGTAGGAAGAGTGTTGGACAAAATCATGTTCAAGGCAAAAGCCCAAGCACCCAAACCTGTGGCCAGAACTTCAATTTCTCCAGTACAAGCTAGCTCTGCTCCTCAAGTGACACAAACACAAGCCAAGAATGCCATAACTCCAGCTCCTCAAGCTACAACTTGAAGACCAATTCCAGACAATCTTCCCGAGAGTCTTGTGGCCTCCACACCCCCCCCCCCCCCCGGTTGTCCAGCATCGGCCAGTTTCCGGCTCTTCCATCCCGGGATCCACGCCTAGCCAGGAGGGAAACGAGGCAGGCTTCTCCGGTACTATACAGCAAACTTCTGACTCTCTGAAGATTCTGCAATGGAATATTTGTGGGGTAAGATCCAAATATGCCTCCCTACAAGAAGCAGCCAAAGAGGGTGATTTCGACATCATCCTACTTCAGGAATCTCTTTACAAAGGAGGAAAAGAATTTAAGTTTCCAGGCTACAAAGCCTTCATAATGTCAGCTGACCACCATACTCGTAGAGGATTAATAACTCTCGTTAAAAATTGCATCCCCGCCTCCAATATCAACCCTCCAGATTGTGGGGAAAATGTTGCAATTCAGGCTGTCAATATACAGCTTCTAAATCAAAACATAACAATATATAACGTATATAAACAAATCGACGGCACTTTGGAGGGCAGAGAACTTTTTGCAATTGCTGCTGAAGGACTATCCTTCATAGGAGGTGATTTCAATGCCCATCAAAGAATTTTAAATTCAACAAGGGCAAACAAAGAAGATGGCGAACACATTGCCTATATATTGGATGAATTCCCCAACATACACTTACTCAACACAGGGGTACCTACATATATACGAGGAGGGAGATTAGACCTGTCCTTCATTACATCCTCTCTCACTCCCAATACTGACTGGAGCATATATCCATACCTAATAAGCGATCATTATGCTATTCAGATAAGCATACAGCTGCCAAAACTACCACCAGTTCCACCCCCGCCTCCCAAATGGAATGAAAAAATGGCAAATTGGAAAATATTCCAAGAATCGTTAACACAGTGGCATATAAATTACACTGTGCCAGAAGATGTAAATACTCTTGCACAGGGCCTCATTTCTGCCTTTCACAAGGCAGCTGATGATTCCATACCAAAGAACAGAATCCCTAAAAGGGATTACCAGGACTCGTGGTATTACTGCCGAGAAGTTAGAGAAGCCAATCAAAGGCTAAATAGAGTTAGGAAATTATATCGAAAAAGACCCACAGGTGCCAATACAGCAGTACTTCAGGAGGTAGTCACAGACACTCACAAGACTGTCTCAAAAACTAAAAGAGATAAATGGCTGGAATGGTGTGCCACACTAAAGCAAAACACTAACCTATCCGAACTATGGCAGTGGCTTAGGAAGGTGTCTGAAAAGAAATTAACCAGAACCCCCACACACCAAAAACCCAAAGAGGAAGCCGAAAGACTTGCAAACATCTTTTCTAACCGTTCTGCAACCCAACAACTTCAAACAATCACAGTTAGGATCCAAAATGATCTTAAGCAACGAAGATGGGACACCATAAATCAGGCCTGCAACCAACAGGATGAAACTGACACACCTTTCACCCTTTAAGAGCTAAGGAATACAAAGCATAAAGGAAAAACACAGCCCCTGGAGCAGACGGTATCACCTATACAATGATTAATAACATGGGCACTTCAGGTGAAGCCGCATACCTCCATCTGGCAAATACTACTTACACTTTGAGGGTGTGGCCAAAAACCTAGAGTCAACAGGACATCCAGCCTATCCCTAAACCCAAAGACCTAGCAAATCCAAGACCTATATCTCTGGTGAATTGTTTAGAAAAAACAGCAGCGAAAATGGTGCTCAAAAGACTGCAATTTAAGATTGGCACCCTACACCTGCACTTGTATGCCTACAGGGATAATGTAGGCACCACACCGTGGATATGGATGTCCTCAGCTGCATTAACAACAAGGCTGCTGCCGTCGTCTTCTTGGACCTTGAGAAGGCGTTTGGACTGGCCGATTCTGCAGCAATTCCAACTTCCTTAGTTAATAAGGGAGTTAAGGGACATCTACTTAGTTAGGTCTCAAACCATGTTAGAAACAGAGAAGCCAGAGTAAGATTTCAGGGCAATGTGTCTTCATATAAAAAGCTAGAAAATGGTACCCCACAGGAAGGAATTCTCAGCCCACTTCTTTTCAATATATTAATGGAAAACTTTCAACTCCAACTGCCACAGGGGGTTGACATCTTCATCTATGCAGACGATGTAGTCTTTATCAGTAGAGGAGGCAAAAGGCTTACCAATGCTCAAAAAGCAATGGATCAGTTCCAGCTCAAAAGCAAAGAGCTGGGACTTAAAATCAAGGATGCTAAAACAAAAACCCTGGCCATAAAATCTCCAACACCACTAGTCCAACTCACTCTAGCAAATGCAAATATAGAGTGGGTTGATGCCTTCATGTATCTAGGAGTATACATAGATAGACAGCTGACATTTAAAACTCAGATTAGATATCTCCGGGAAAGAGCCACAAGCAGGATAACTCCTATGAGGTATCTGATATCTCTTCGAAAAGGAGCAGGTCTTCAAGTCTTGAGGAAGTATTACTTGGCCACCACAAGATCTCTGATCACCTACAGTGCTCCCATTCTAGCCAACCTCAATGAACAACAAACCTCCACCATAGAGGTAATTCAAAATAAAGCCATGCGAATCATGCTGGGTGCGCCAATGTGGACCAGAATATGTAATCTACAATGGAAACTAACCTACCTCCACTACAAAGTTGGATTCATGTTTCCAATGCAAATACAATACCAAAAGCCTTGCTTACTGAAAGGGAATCACATACACAAACAAGACTTAGGGAGGTTCTCATCAAGCATCCTGACCTCCCCATTCCAAACACCTATGCTGGACATCTACTAAAAAAACATACATAAATGCAAAAGCTGAATCTGATTTGGCTAAAATCAAACCGGACAAGCCCTGCATCCATCACAAACTGCTGGTCCCATGGGAATCTCACCCAGCAAAATCTAACAGTATTATCTTACCCAACAACAAAAAAGCATACTCACAGACACAACTGCATGAAGCAGCTCTTGTTGCAATCGCAAATACCAACCAGACAGAAGGCATCTCATACTATACAGATGGAACTGTCAACGCACACATACCAGTGACTGGAGCAGCTGTCTACTCCGAAAAATTTACAGCATATTGGAGGCTATCAGACTCCTGCTCCACCCTCCAAACTGAACTGTATGCCATCAAAATGGCACTTCAGTACTCCATTCAAAATGAACATGGACCAGTAACCATCCATACTGATTTCCTGTCATCTGTTCAAGCACTTCAACAATACAGATACAAAGAAAATATAGACCTACTCAGCTTCATTCAAACATTGCTGGTACAACACAAAGAGCAAGGGAGACAAGTTACAATAAACTGGATACCCAGCCACATAAATATCCCTGGCAATTACAGCGCTGATCAACTCGATAAGAACGCTGTCTCATGCCACATAACATGCGCTATACAGCCCAGCCTGCAACAATATAAATTAAAGAATAAACAATCACTTCAAAAAGCAATGCAGGAAAACCACAACAGCTGAGTAAACAAAGGTTCCTACTCGGCCAAATGGTACAAGGAAGCCAAACAACTTGAACCATCACATATATCAAGATACACCCCAGGAAGCCTAGCTGTAACTGTAGCCAGACTCAGACTTGGATGCAAGTGCTGCTGGGAAGTAATTGAAAACCTTGCAAGGGAGTGCAAACACTGTAGCAAAATAACAGACAAAGCTTTGCTACACTACTTGCTAGAATGTCTAAAAACAAACACCTTTAGACTTGGAATGAACTTGGGCATAAATATAAAACATCCTAATGCTCCAGAATACGATGCTCAAATAGTCCAGAAAATACTCAACAGCCCGGACGTTCATCTTAACACCTTGGAGACCTTCGAACCTCCAAGGTGATAAAAAAGTAAACACAGACAAAGAACTCAAGCAACCACCTACGAGCCGTCCTTTGGACAAGGGCCCGTGCCAACATAAGTTTGGCTTTAATCTCATAGAAAGAATAGAGAGAATACACACACATAAGAATAGTTGATAAGTGGACTTCGCTAAGCAAGGAGGTTGTAAATGCTATCCCAATCCATAACTTTAAGGACAGTATGATAAGTATCACTAAGTACAGAATGGAACCTATCAGGAGACGGGAAGCTAGGAGCTTGGGGCTCTTTTTCGTGAACACACTTAGGTAATTACAGGGGGAGCAATAAAAATGTGTAAAATAACGAGCACAATAGAAAAATAATAAAAAAATATTGAAAAAGTTAAGACTAATGCTAATTATAATACAAATAACAATAGAAGTAATAATAATAATAATAATAATAATAATAATAATAATAATAATAATAAAAAAATAATAATAATAATAATAATAATAATAATAATAATAATAATAATAATAATAATAATAATAATAATAATAATAATAATAATAATAGTAATCTATCTATCTACCTTGGCTGTTTCCCCCTTTAATTGGGGGGTAGCCGACATTAAAAGAAAGAAAACAATAAGGGGATTACTTTGCTCTATGGGCAATGACGAGGGAGCTAGCGACCGTTCAGATGGCACTGCAGGAGTGCCACAGCCCATCCTCCCGGCTCTTCCATAACCTGTGGCTGCCAACTCCCCTACTGCCCCTACCACAGGGCTACCTCTGTAAGATGCAGCCCCGTGGTAACAGCAGATGCCCATCAGAGCTGCATCACAATCGCTCGCCACTCATTCCTATTCCTAGCACGCTCACTTGCTTCCCTCACATCCATCCTCCTATCATTCAGGGCCCTCCTTATTCCATCCATCCACCCAAATCTAGGCCTCCCTCTAGCATTTCTCCCATCAACTCTTGCATTCATCAACTTTTTCAGCAGTCTTTCATCATCCATCCTTTCCATATGGCCAAACCATCTCAAAACATTCATATCTACTCTAGCTGCCAATTCTCTCCTCACACCCGTTCTTGCTCTCACCACTTCATTCTTAATCCTATCCAACCAAGATACACCAATCATACTCCTCAGGCATTTCATCTCAAACACATTTATTTTCCGTCTCTCACTTACTTTCATACCCCATAACTCTGATCCATACATCACAGTTGGCACAACCACTTTCTCATACAAAACTTTCTTAACATTCATTTCCAACCCTCTATTCTTCATCACGCCTTTCAACGCACCCAACACTTTACATCCATCATTCACTCCGTGACACACATCTGCTTCCACTCCACCATTTACAGCTATAACCGAGCCTAAATACTTAAACTGATCAACTTCCTCAAGTGTATCTCCATTCAACATAACATTCAATTCAGCACCATCCTCATTCCTTGTACACCTCATAACCTTACTCTTTCCCACATTCACTCGCAACTTCCTTCTCTCACACACCCTTCCAAATTCTGACACTGACTGATACAGCTTCTCCTCTAAATCTGACACCACCACAGTATCATCTGCAAACCTATCTTCAAAAAGGGAAGGAGGAACACGGCTCTGAACTATACACCAGTTTCCTAGACCAGCATAGTTTGCAAAGTTATGGAGAAACTACTAAGGAAACATATCTCTCTTCACTTGGAATCCTTCAACTTTTTGTCAGTGAGGCAACATGGCTTCAGAGAAGATAGATCAACAGTAACAAACCTATTAGAATTTTTTGATGAGGTAAGCCGAATCTTACAGGAAAGAGAGGGCTGGGCAGATTGCAAATTCCTAGACTTCCAGAAAGCATTTGACACTGTTCCACATGGGAGACTTATTAGGAAGCTGCAAGCAATGGCTAGAATAGGTGGAAATGTCTTGGAATGGATAAAAACTTACTTAGAAGGAAGGGAACAGAGGGCTAGAGTAAGACACTCAGTGTCTGAATGGAGAAGAGTTAGTAGTGGAGTTCCACAGGGTTCAGTTTTAGGGCCACTTTTGTTCCTTGTATATGTAAATGACCTACCAGAGTCTGTAAATTCATTCATGAATATGTTTGCAGATGATGCAAAGATTGTGAAGAAAGTAAGAAACGAGAACAATGGTAGGAAGATCTAAATAGTCTGCATGAGTGGCCAGAAAAGTGGCTAATGAAATTCAATACTTCAATATGTAAGGTAATAAGAATGGGTACAAGTGCAAGAAGGCCCAAGCTTGACTACTCGGTGTCTGGAGTACAACTTCAAGAGACAGAAAATGAGAGAGATTTAGGAGTAAACATACTGGCAGATTTGTCTCCAGAAATACATATAAATGGCATATTAAGGGAAGCATATGCATTCATATCAAATGTAAGGGTAGCCTTCAGGCACATGGACAAGGAAATGCTCAGAAATATTTATGTAACCTATGAGAGGCCCAAACTCGAATATGCAGCCCCCTTTTGGAATCAGCACTTGAAAAAGCACATACCTATGCTTGGAAAAGTACAAAGACATGCCACGAAACTGGTGCCAGAAATACGCAATCTCAGTTATGATGAGAGGCTGAGGGAATTAGACTTACCATCAATCGAAGCTAGAAGATTGAGAGGGGATATGGTGACAGTCTTTAAATTCCTTCATGGTTATGATAGAGTGGATAGGGATCTATATTTTGATATGGCTGGCTCTAGAACTAGAGGTCATAGATTGAAGCTTCGTAAGAAAACTTCTTTGCAGGATGTAAGGAAATACTTTTTCAAGGTAAGAGTAGTTGATAATTGGAATTCGCTAAGCGAGGAGGTAGTTAATACTATCTCAATCAATAGTTTTAAGGACAGGTATGATAAGTATCACTAAGAAGAAAATGGAACAGATCAGGAGACGGGAAGATACGAGCTTTCCGTAAACACAATTAGGTAATTACAATTAGGTAATTACACACATATGCATACATACACACATACATACATACATTCATGCATATATATATATATATATATATATATATATATATATATATATATATATATATATATATATATATATATATATATATATATATATATACATATATATATATATATATATATATATATATATATATATATATATATATATATATATATATATATATATATATATATATAAGTTTATATATATATATATATATATATATATATATATATATAAATATATATATATATATATCCATATGTAATAACCAAGCAAGCACATTACATATGTGAAAACATGAATAATTTTTTACCCCAACTGGGACTCGAACCTAGGACTTATGATTACTAAGTCAAGGCGCTACCACTACACCACAGAAGGTTAAAAGGAATCCAACTTTATAGCTTATATCTGCAATACTTAGGTATGAACGCATTCTATCTGAATGCCACTATGTTCATATTACAGATTCCCCAACCTCACTCGTGGCTTCATTTTAGCATTTAATTCAATTCCCAATCTCATTCGGGTCTTACAATAACCAAGCAAGCACATTACATATGTGAAAACATGAATAATTTTTTACCCCGACTGGGACTCGAACCTAGGAATTATGATTACAAAGTCAAGGCGCTACCAATACACCACAAAAGGTTAAAAGGAATCCAACCTTATAGCTTATATCTGCTATACGTAGGAATGAACGCATTCTATCTGAATGCGATTATGTTCATATTACAGATTCCCCAACCTCACTCGTGGCTTCATTTTAGCATTTAATTCAATTCCCAATCTCATTCGGGTCTTACAATAACCAAGCAAGCACATTACATATGTGAAAACATGAATCATTTTTTACCCCAACTGGGACTCGAACCTAGGACTTATGATTACTAAGTCAAGGCGCTACCACTACACCACAGAAGGTTAAAAGGAATCCAACCTTATAGCTTATATCTGTTATACTTAGGAATGAACGCATTCTATCTGAATGCCACTATGTTCATATTATAGATTCCCCAACCTCACTCGTGGCTTCATTTTAGCATTTAATTCAATTCCCAATCTCATTCAGGTCTTACAATAACCAAGCAAGCACATTACATATGTGAAAACATGAATCATTTTTTACCCCGACTGGGACTCGAACCTAGGACTTATGATTACTAAGTCAAGACGCTACCACTACACCACAGAAGGTTAAAAGCAATCCAACCTTATAGCTTATATCTGCTATACTTAGGAATGAATGAACGCATTCTATCTGAATGCCACTATGTTCATATTGACTTAGTAATCATATATATATATATATATATATATATATATATATATATATATATATATATATATATATATATATATATATATATATATATATATATATATATATATATATATATATATATATATATATATATATATATATATATATATATATATGTATATATATATATATATATATATATATATATATATATATATATATATATATATATATATATATATATATATATATATATATATATTAATATATATATATATATATATATATATATATATATATATATATATCTACATATATATATATATATATATATATATATATATATATATATATATATATATATATATATATATATATATATATATATATATATATATATATTAATAACACAGAACTGTTAACATACAGTCTAAAATGGTAGGAAAAGCCTATTAAATAAAACCACTAAAATATATATATATAAAAAGTACCTATTAATTTCGTGACCTAAACTGGTCACCTTCTTAAAGTACAGTGGCAAGAGATACAACTAGCAAAACAGAAGAACCATTGAAAAGAAGGAGAAAAAGACCCGCCTAGAGTAAATATACATGGGATTAAGAGATATTAGTCTTAAATGTACGCCGGGGTTAGCCGGTAATCCACACAAACAGGCATCAAAAGGAATTCAAGTTTATACTTGACTATATTGCAATAACAAGAAATTCTTAATAAAGTAATTAAATATATAATATATATATAAATACACACACACATTCATGAATATGTTTGCAGATGATGCAAAGATTGTAAAGAAAGTAGGAAACGAGAACAACGGTAGAGAACTTCAGGAAGATCTAAATAGTCTGCATGAGTGGTCAGAAAAGTGGCTAATGAAATTCAATACTTCAAAATGTAAGGTAATAAGAATGGGTACAAGTGCATGAAGGCCCAAACTTGGCTACTCGGTGGCTGTAGTACAACTTCAAGAGACAGAAAATGAGAGAGATCTAGGAGTAAACATACTGGCAGATTTGTCTCCAGAAATACTTATAAATGGCATAGTAAGGGCAGCATATGCATTCTTATCAAATGTAAGGGTGGCCTTCAGGCATATGGAAAAGGAAATGTTCAGAAATATTTATGTAACCTATGTGAGGCCAAATCTCGAATATGCAGCCCCCTTTTGGAATCCGCACTTGAAAAACCACATAGCTAAGCTTGAAAAAGATCAAAGACCTGCCACGAAACTGGTGCCAGAAATACGCAATCTCAGTTATGATGAGAGGTTGAGGGAATTAAACTTAACATCATTCGAAGCTAGAAGACTGAGGGGGGATATGGTGACAGTCTTTAAACTCCTTCATGGTTATGATAGAGTGGATAGGGATCGATATGTTGATATGGCTGGCTCTAGAACTAGAGGTCATTATTTGAAGCTTCGTAAGAAATCTTCTTTGCAGGATGTAAGGAAATGCTTTTTCAGTGTAAGAGTAGTTGATAATTAGAATTCGCTAAGCGAAGAGGTAGTTAATGATATCTCAATCCATAGTTTTAAAGACAGGTATGGTAAGTATCACTAAGTAGAAAATGGAACCGATCAGGAGACGGGAAGATACGATCTTTGGAATCTTTCCCGTAAACACAATTAGGTAATCACACACACACACACACACACACACACACACACACACACACACACACACACACACACACACACACACACAGAGCTTTTTGCAGTTATTGACTGGAGAACCATATTTTACAACAAATCTGTACAAGAAATGTATGACATCTTTTGTGAGAAATATGGGAAGATAGTAGATTGCTGCATACCTGTCACCAAAGTAGGTGTAATTCATACCAGAGAGAAATGGTTCGATAATGGGTGTAAAAGAGCTAAGGAGTGGAGAGACAAATGCTGGAAAAGGTATAGGAGGAGAAAAAACATAAATGCCTGGCAAACCTACAAAAGAGCAAGAAATGACTACCTAAGTAAAAGGAGAGAGGCAGAGAGAGACTATGAGAGGGACATCACCAGGAAGGCTAAAGAAAATCCCAAGCTTTTCCACAGCTTTATCAGAGGAAAACTGAAGGTAAAAGAACAGGTTTTAAGGCTAAAGAGAGCGGATGGAAGCATCACTGAGACGGATGAAGAGATCTGCAAAGAATTGAACAAGGAGTTTCAGTCAGTATTTACAGTAGAAAATACCCCACCCCCTCAGATTGCAGCGATAGAAGCTCAAGGGCCGGTATTAGAGAACATCTACCTTACAGCCACAGAGGTATGAAAAGCGCTGATGGATTTAGATGTTCATAAAGCTACAGGTCCCGATGACATATCCAATCATGTGCTTAAAAAATGCGCAAACACAATATCAGTGGCACTAAGTATCATATTTAAGGAGTCACTGGAGTCGGGGGAGATTCCAAGATGCTGGAAACAAGCAAATGTGATACCTATCTTCAAAAAGGGAAGGAGGGATACGGCTCTGAACTATAGACCAGTTTTCTTGAACAGCATAGTTTGCAAAGTTATGGAGAAACTACTAAGGAAACATATCTCTCTTCACTTGGAATCCTTCAACTTTTTGTCAGTGAGGCAACATGGCTTCAGAAAAGGTAGATCAACAGTAACAAACTTATTAGAATTTTATGATGAGGTAAGCCAAATCTTAAAGGAAAGAGAGGGCTGGGCAGATTGCAAATTCCTAGACTTCCAGAAAGCGTTTGACACTGTTCCACATGGGAGACTTATTAGGAAGCTGCAATCAATGGCTAGAATAGGTGGAAATGTTTTGGAATGGATAAAAACTTACTTAGAAGGAAGGGAACAGAGGGTTAGAGTAAGACACTCAGTGTCTGAATGGAGAAGAGTTAGTAGTGGAGTTCCACAGGGTTCAGTTTTAGGGCCACTTTTGTTCCTTGTATATGTAAATGACCTACCAGAGTGTGTAAATTCATTCACGAATATGTTTGCAGATGATGCAAAGATTGTGAAGAAAGTAAAAAACGAGAACAATGGTAGAGAACTTCAGGAGGATCTAAATAATCTGCATGAGTGGTCAGAAAAGTGGCTAATGAAATTCAATACATTAAAATGTAAGGTAATGAGAATGGGTACAAGTGCAAGAAGGCCCAAGCTTGACTACTCGGTGGCAGGAGTACAACTTCAAGAGACAGAAAATGAGAGAGATCTAGGAGTAAACATACTGGCAGATTTGTCTCCAGAAATCCTTATATATGGCATACTAAGGGCAGCATATGCCTTCTTATCAAATGTAAGGGTAGCCTTCAGGCACATGGACAAGGAAATGTTCAGAAATATTTATGTAACCTATGTGAGGCCCAAACTCGAATATGCAACCCCCTTTTGGAATCCACACTTGAAAAAGCACATAGCTAAACTTGAAAAAGTTCAAAGACATGCCACGAAGCTGGTGCCAAAAATGCGCAATCTCAGTTATGATGAGAGGCTAAGGGAATTAGACTTACCATCACACTCGAAGCTAGAAGATTGAGGGGGGATATGGTGACAGTCTTTAAATTCCTTCATGGTTAAGACAGAGTGGATAGGGATCGATTTTTTGATATGGCTGGCTCTAGAACTAGAGGTCATAGTTTGAAGCTTCGTAAGAAAACTTCTTTGCAGGATGTAAGGAAATACTTTTTCAGTGTAAGAGTAGTTGATAATTGGAATTGGCTAAGCGAGGAGGTAGTTAATGCTATCTCAATCCATAGTTTTAATGACAGGTATGATAAGTATCACTAAGTATAAAATGGAACCTCTCAGGAGACGGGAAGATACGAGCTTTGGGCTCTTTCCCGTAAACACAATTAGGTAATTACAATTAGGTAATTACACACACACACACACACACACACACACACACACACACACACACACACACACATGTATTTCCTTACATGATAAGTATCACTAAGTATAAAATGGAACCGATCAGGAGACGGGAATATACGAGCTTTGGGCTCTTTCCCGTAAACACAATTAGGTAATCACACACACACACACACACACACACACACACACACACACACACACACACACACACACACACACACACATATATATATATATATATATATATATATATATATATATATATATATATATATATATATATATATATATATATATAGATATAGATATATATTATACATACATACATACATACACATATACACACATATGCAGAAATATACATACATACATATATATATATATATATATATATATATATATATATATATATATATATATATATATATATATATAAATATATATATATATATATATATATATATATATATATATATATATATATATATATATATAAATATAAATATATATAT
>JAXCGZ010001896.1:2500-22500 GCA_037179515.1 Halocaridina rubra
TAAATTTCATCAATACCATAGAGGAATTAATTAAGCTCCCATCCGCAGTTGATAATTATAATCGCCAATTTCTAAACTAAACTCGTGACGGAAGGGTGACAATAATTACCATAAAATGCCTTGTTAAGTTACCCATTACGCCACTTTCGCTTTTTAGTAGCGTAATACGCCCTACATCTCTCTCTCTCTCTCTCTCTCTCTCTCTCTCTCTCTCTCTCTCTCTCTCTCTCTCTCTCTCTCTCTCTCTCTCTCTCTCTCTCTCTCTCGATATTTTAAGAGCGACAATGATTGCCAGAAAAGGGGAGGCTAGATTTTTATTCTCTTGTACTCACACCAAAATAAAAAGTGGGCGGCGCCACAGTTGAACTTTCCCTGACTAACGGGCGTTGAGTGATTACAATCTGTAGTTTATATATAGAGGTTAGGTGCGTTATGTTTACTGTACGTCAGACCATGTTTTGATTACCTTGTGTCACGTGCTCACCTAAAATTCAACTTCCTAGTTCGAAATTCCAACAAATCGTCTTTCCAGACCGCAACTATTACTCCATTCGTGCCAAGGCATTGTTCAGCACTCGAATCGTTTTCTGACCCTCAGTAGTATTTACATTTATGTAGTCGAATGATTTAAATGGAAATACAATGTAAACATTGAATATCTATGTAAACAATGTATCTTTCTGAGAAAGATTCATCATCAAGAATTGTCCTTCAATTCACATAACTGTGTAATGCGGATTTGATATATTGGAAGCGATATAACTGCCAAACTGCAGCTATCTAGTGTTTTCTTTTAAACAAAAAGTTGTGTACCTTAGAAATTTAGCAAAAAAAAAAAAAAAACTTAAAAAAAGCACCATACTGTTTATAGTAGCGTTCTTCAAAATAAATGATCAAATATACAAACATTACGATCTTACATAAGCAGTGACAAGTCACAATGTTCAAATTAAACAAACTGGTCATTTTCATCGTATATGTGCAATTGTTAAGTAGCACTTACGCTTTTGCTCGCAATGCCAACTACTACCTCAATAGATGGTCTAACAAGAACTTGGAAATCGATAAATCTTTGGCGCCAATTATTTCCATGACTTCCCTACCAACTTCCTCTGGGAAACCCGCCAAGCTAATTAGCAGAGATTCTGAGAAGTCGGTCGTAACTATCCAACCTGCACTTAATGTTATCTCACCCAATGTATCTCAGGAGATAAACACTATCAACGCTTCCGTATCCAGGGATTCACGATGTAAGCAAATGTATTCATAAACTGTCGAATTATCATTATCATGTGTCATTTTCATGTCTCACGAGGTCCTAAATATAGACTGTTACGCTTCCAGGGATTCAAGATGAATACATACGTTATCTTAATTTAATGGCATTAATATTACTGTTATATCATTATTACATCTCACTAGGACAATAGTATTAACAGTTTCGTATCAAAGACACATTTTACAATTACTGATACCATTATCATACATCAAAAGGGCGAGAGACTTAGTTTTTGCTTACTCGAGGCTGGAAACGTAAGCATTATTTTTACAATATCGTCAAAATTATTTTCATTAATGTCATCAATATATCTTCAGAGCTCGAGCGAACACCAATACTTCCGCATTTGAGATCAAAGCTATAAAAATCACGGTTGTAGGAAAGTATTATCATTATTTGTAGTCAATTTATCATTAATAAATCATTATTATATCTTCCGTGGTCAAAACTTTTATCATTTCTGCATCAAGGAATTGAAGATGCAACTGATAGTCACTCCATATTATTCTCATAATATATATATATATATATATATATATATATATATATATATATATATATATATATATATATATATATATATATATATATATATATATATATACAGGGTGTCTAAAAAGTCTGGGTACACAGGAGATTAACACATACTTTTAAAACAAAACAATTCTATTTAAATCTAATGTTAATAAATAAAATAGTGAAATTTCCTATGTACCCAGACTTTGTGGACACCCTGTGTATATATATATATATATATATATATATATATATATATATATATATATATATATATATATATATATATATATATATATATATATATATATATATGAACCCCAATTTTTATTAATGCCACTTAAATGCGTACGTGTGCATAAACATAATCAATGGTGTGTAATTAACTAGAAAAGAGTCATACTTTCGTAGCTCCCCGTCTCCTGGTGCATGTGCCTAATTACTTAATGCGTTACTCGATTGCATTACAAGCCATACTCTCTAACTCCCTATATTAGTGTGTGATTACCTAGTTGTGTTTACGGGAAAGAGCCCAAAGCTCGTATCTTCCCGTCTCCTCATCGGTTCCATTTTATACTTAGTGATACTTATCATACCTGTCCTTAAAACTATGGATTGAGATAGCATTAACTACCTCCTCGCTTAGCGAATTCCAATTAACAACTACTCTTACACTGTGTGTGTGTGATTACCTAATTGTGATTACCTAATTGTGTTTACGGGAAAGAGCCCAAAGCTCGTATCTTCCCGTCTCCTCATCGGTTCCATTTTAGACTTAGTGATACTTATCATACCTGTCCTTAAAACTATGGATTGAGATACCATTAACTACCTCCTCGCTTAGCGAATTCCAATTATCAACTACTCTTACACTGAAAAAGTATTTCCTTACATCCTGCAAACAAGTTTTCTTACGAAGCTTCAAACTATGACCTCTAGTTCTAGAGCCAGCCATATCAAAATATCGATCCCTATCCACTCTATCATAACCATGAAGGAATTTAAAGACTGTCACCATATCCCCCCTCACTCTTCTAGCTTCGAGTGATGGTAAGTCTAATTCCCTCAGCCTCTCATCATAACTGAGATTGCGTATTTCTGGCACCAGTTTCGTGGCATGTCTTTGAACTTTTTCAAGCTTAGCTATGTGCTTTTTCAAGTGCGGATTCCAAAAGGGGGCTGCATATTCGAGTTTTGGCCTCACATAGGTTACATAAATATTTCTGAACATTTCCTTGTCCATGTGCCTGAAGGCTACCCTTACATTTGATAAGAATGCATATGCTGCCCTTACTATGCCATTTATATGTATTTCTGGAGACAAATCTGCCAGTATGTTTACTCCTAGATCTCTCTCATTTTCTGTCTCTTGAAGTTGTACTCCAGCCACCGAGTAGTCAAGCTGTGTGTGTGTGTGTGTGTGTGTGTGTGTGTGTGTGTGTGTGTGTGTGTGTGTGTGTGTGTGTGTGTGTGTGTGTGCACGCGCGTGCGAATGCGCACCTGCCATCTATTTTCCAGTTAATAGAATTAAATCACGAAATCGTTCGACATTTTTATTCAGTCTTCTCTATGCGTGATATACTTGCTACACGCTATGGTATAAATGATGCTTATTGTAACTGTAATGATATATTCTTGGATGTCACGCTACGCCTGTCTGTGATTGGAATTTCATTCACTTTTCATCGATACGTACAAATAAAAGACATGCACACAAACACAAAGACATGCATAATATACATACTCACGCACACACACACACACACACACACACACACACACACACACACACACACACACACACACATATATATAATATATATATATATATATATATATATATATATATATATATATATATATATATATATATATATATTTCGACCGATTGCATTAAAGTGATTAAATATGTCCGCAAAAACAGCGTTGACATATAGCAAGATATATTAAAAGAAAATTTATTCCCCAACTACACACATACACACACAAACACATACATTCTTGCCATGCCTCATTATCTCTGGCCATGTTCACCCTCTTCCTTCTAATCATATTTCCATTTTCCTCTTTACAAGACTTTGGCCACATTTTTGGATCGGCCTATAGGGCTCAGCCCTTGCAGCCACGTGTACAACAATTTTTTCGGGAGTCAACTCTCATCCATTCTTCCCAAGGGCTCAGACCATTTTTTCTGTATAACACTGCTATTATCTATTATGTGATTTCGTGTTAGTTTTATAATATGACCCGATCGTTTGATACTCTGTCCATTCATCGTATTCTATAACTTCACAGACATTACAATTTGAAAGCCATTAGTTTCAATCTTTCCAATTGTTTCATAATCCAAGTTTCAAGTTCTGGTATATATATATATATATATATATATATATATATATATATATATATATATATATATATATATATATATATATATATATATATATATATATATATATATATATATATATATATATATATATATATATATATATATATATATATATATATATATATATATATATATATATATATATATATATATATATATATATTATTATTATTATTATTATTATTATTATTATTATTATTGTTATTATTATTATTATTATTATTATTATTATTATTATTATTATTATTATTATTATTATTATTATTATTATTATTATTATTATTATTATTATTTTTTTTTTTTTTTTTTTTTTTTTTTTTTTTTTTTTTTTTAGTGCCCGCATTGGCTGGGTGGTACCTCGAGGGACTCTGCTTCATCAGATTCGTTAGTTCGAGACCCACCACGATCTGAGGTTAGAAAGAGTATTCACTCAGGGTGACGAACTGGGTGGTACCTTGCGGGACTTTGCTTCGTCAGGTCGTTAGTTCGAGACCCACCATGGTCTGAGGTTAGAAAGGGCATTCACTCAGGGTGACGAACATACTGCCGAAACCAAAGTCCATCGACAGAAGGCATCGTCCTAGCCCCTTTTTAGAAAAGGGAGTCCGTGACGTAAAACCGGATCAGTATTGTAATTTCACATTCAGCACATATTTTCCAAGGCTACTAAAGCCAGCTTAAATTTCCTTTGAACTGCTCAATAAGTTTAACCATATCGAAAATAACAATGGCCAGATATTTCAAATCTTCAGCTTGTAACTTTCTTATGCTCGGTCTTATGTTCAAGTTTTCTTTCCAAGTTTTCATAACTATTTGTCTTGCTAACGTCTGTATGCAACTTACATAATTGTATTAAAAGAATGATATCAAAGAATTTATAGAACAAGATGAAATCATGAAAGAAACGTTCATAATTACAAACTCCGTAAAAATCAAATTTCTCAATCCCAGCTTCAATTTAATGGTGCGCTCTAAATCTAGACTCACTTTTTGTTAACATTTTTGAAAAGTTTCTCGAAATGAAAGTGTGCGGATCATTCACCGACAACAACAGATTTTGTTGAAGTTACTGGTTAACGTCTTGCTGTTGGTAAAATTTCCCTGTTGGTAAAATTTCCCCTTATCACGGAACTGGGGTTTCCGCTCTTATCGAAGTCTATGCTTGTGAAGATACTGTTTTACTATAGATCTTGTTCCGGTTTTACGTCACGGACTCCCTTTTCTACCAAGGGCTAGGACGGTTGCCTTCTTGCGAAGGACTTGCTTTGACAGATGTAATCGTTACCCTGAGTGCATGCCCTTGCTAACCTCAGACCGTGACGGGGCGCGAACCCTCGACCTGACGCCTCAAGGTCGCGGACGCTACCGCTTGAGCCACGGTGACCACTACTGTTTTACTATAGCTCTCACCCATCTACTTATGAGTGCAAAAACTGTTGGATTGATTGGGTCTACCTACTATAAGAGGGACGCCATAACCCTCTCCCAATCTAAACAATCGGTACTACCTTACTTTTTCAGCCTACAGAGTTACTTAGGACCGGATATTTATTACAATGGGGACGCTACTATACTTTCTCCTTATTAATTGGTTCTGGCCAATAGTTGAACTAGGGAGTTCCTGGGTGGATACCAGGCATTATATCTACAGAGCCAGAGAAGGATAGTTTACATATGATGTGGCAAGCAATGACCTGAAACAGTTATCGCCTTACGTAACTGTTCACACTATACTTAACAGAAATAAAATCATAAACATGTGTTTGGAAAACAGTATAAAGTTTCTATAACTGAATACAGTAATAAATGATGTATCACAATCATGTATTGCAACACTGTTAAAAAAAAACTGGCCTCATTAGGTCTTGCAGTACAGGAACTCTCTTCCTCCTTTCTGTCTTTCTTAATTCTTATGACCTTTCATCCTTCAAAAAGCAGATCTATCGTCATCTCAGAGCCTAGTCCTCCATATCTCTGGGTCCTCTGTACTTTGACTGATTTTTTCTGTCTGTCGTTTTCCTTTGGGTGACACTGCCTCATCTCTGCCTTGTCCTTAACCTTTTTCTTTTCCTTCGTCTTGGTATTTTCTCGTGCCCGGGCCTTTATGATGAGGGCAGTTTCTGCCTGTCCCGGTATCACTCATATAAAAAAAAAAGATTAGAACTTCAGCGTTCGATACAGTAATACACATCTTCGGGTGCATGTCCTGCTCTCCAGACAACAAAACAATATAAAAAAGCTAGTGTCTATTCATAATGTAAATTAAAAAAAAAAAACTTATACAAACCTCATATCGTGTAAAGCATGGAAAAAAACATGGCTTCATATTGCAAAACTTGGATAAGCAACGCCATTTGATAAATAATACGAATACTCGTGACACTTGATCTAAAGCTAATAAAAACCTTACACTCATTTATCTGACACAGAATGAGAAATCAAGGCCATGTGTTGCAAGAATTGCATTTTATGGTCATGTCTTGCAACACTATACAATCAGGAGTACAATCCAACATTGGAGCTTGACTTAAAGCGCAAGTTTGCATTGCAAAATGGGATTCATCGGAAAAGCGCCGTAACAATCAACGAAATTTAAAGCCATAAAGGCTCCCAAAACGAGGTTAGGTTCTGTATCTATAAACGGGTCGCACTTGCCTAAACCAGAGTCTTTCGAAAAGAAGGCAACGTCCTAGTTCTAATAGAAAAATGGAGTCCGTGACGTAAAACCAGATCATTCTAAACGAGGCGTGTAAAGAAACGTCATTAAATGAATTATATAAAAATATCTCCACAATTGTCATTACTCACAATGACTATATATATATATATATATATATATATATATATATATATATATATATATATATATATATATATATATATATATAGAGAGAGAGAGAGAGAGAGAGAGAGAGAGAGAGAGAGAGAGAGAGAGAGAGAGAGAGAGAGAGAGAGAGAGAGATTGATTTACAGACCAAAGCTAGATTAAAGCAAGAGAAAAAAGTAATTCCTGCAGATACCATAAACTCTTCCATTCAAACTGCAATAATCCCCCAAGAAATACGAGGTCATTTCACGATCCTCCTCTACTATTAGGTCATGAAGAATGCCAATTGGCACTAGCAATTAGAGGTTATACAATGCTGCAAAAATATTACAGAAGAATTACAGTTCTTCGTGTAAGTTTAAAAAAGTTTGTCTATCATTAGAGGTCGTATCTAATTTTTCTCATTTCGTCTGAGTGCGATAAATATTAATCTGCCATACCAAAAATTTATTACTATTATTATTATTATTATTATTATTAGTATTAGTATTAGTATTAGTATTATTATTATTATTATTATTTATATTATTTATATTATTATTATTATCATTATTATTATTATTACTATTATTATTATTATTATTATTATTATTATTATTATTATTATTATTATTATTATTATTATTATTATTGTTATTATTATATGTTCAACTTATGGCATATATTCCATATTGCATTCCTGTAGCTAAATCAATACTGGAAAACACTTTCAAAGACTAGTTTGATTTTATTTAAACACCCAAATTAATATGGCTTATTTTTTAATCCTAACTGCAACGCTGGAACCCTTCTACCTATGGTTATTTTACCAGCAAAGTTAAATGATTTTATTCATTTATTATTTCACTATTATCGCAATTCTAACACTAAATGTTCATTTATCACTATTATTTTTACTATCGCGAACACTGAACCAAATAAAGATAACCCCTACGTTACTAGGCAAGATAATATCCCCTTCCATTACTGAACCCCTTACTTCTTACTTTATATTTATTACATAATTACTCAAACCTCATATGACTATGCAAATATAGTTCCTACTGGTTTTGGGAGAGTTTGGCCCGATTTCTTCAACAGTGTAAACCTAGGATACCATATTGTTAGTTAGCTAGACACACACAAATGGATTTCATAAACGCATCTGACGCGGTTCTGTGTATGGCTAGGATCCCGTACGGGATCCTAGCCATACACAGAACCGCGTCAGATGCGTTTATGAAATCCATTTGTGTGTGTCTAGCTAACTAAGCAATATGGTATCCTAGGTTTACACGGTGTAAGAAATCGGGCCGAGCTTTAAAAATCTCAAATATCATAGAGCCTTCATCAGTATAGTGGTCAGTTTTACAATTAGTATCATTATTATTGATTACATTGTAATCGAGCTCTTGGAATCATTAGTTTCAACACTCCTAATTAGTTTATTATTTTTCATATAATAAGCATCATTATCTATACTGCAATGCGCAGTATTAGTATCACTAACAGCGAACTGCCACACTTGCAGGCAGATGTCATCATCAGTATCGACGTCATTATCATTATCTTCGTCAGTATGTCTCAAAGGATTCAGCCTTTTCAAGGCATGATCAATTCACTCAAAAAAAATCAACATTATCCTTATCTTCGTCATTTCATCTTCCCATTCAAAGGATGCAATATCTTACAGTCCATAATCAATAGTAAAAGTGACATTTCCAGTGGTGTGGTTGATAACTCTAAATCATTGATGGATTGTCATAGTGCTGTGGGTTCGAATCCCTCTGCAGCAGTTATCTGTTTCAATTTTAAAATAAGTTTTTATTTATATATTATTAGACGACTTCTACATCATTGTTCATTGATGACTCCCTTTTAGTTTTTAATCTGTCTCCAGTTTTCCCGCTGTTCTCCCTGGTGAGGGTCGAAAACAAGGCTTGCACATCATCCACTGGTGACAATGGGACTTGTTACACATCAGCAGACTGCAAGACGCTGGCGGGCTCTGCCTCCGGTACATGCGCAAGTGGTTTCGGGACCTGCTGTATTTGTGAGTACTGAAAGAGAATTTTGTACAGAGTTAATGAGCCTTAAAAGCATATTGATCAATAAATTCTAAATCAGGTTGGCTCCTACAACTTTTCCAAGGAGAGATGCATAAAAATGCTGAATGTATAGAATCATCTGAATAGAATCGCAAGAAACACAGACAAGGTTACTTTTTTGGATATCATAGATTTTCGTGATTAAAAACAAACCGGCCATTCATTAAAACAAATCAATGAAATATGCTCCATCGAGAGATATACTAACTTAGGATCGTAGCTCTGATAATGGACATTAGAAATAATTGTCACTTTCCTAACCTTATTTTCTTCTACAATGATGTTCAATTCCTTTTTCAACCTACAGTCCAGAAGACCTGTGGTGGCATATCATCTCAAAACAGCACTTATTTCGTCAATGAAAACTATCCCAAGACAACTAATTCCGTAGGATCGTGTCAACTGACAGTTAACAAAATGCATACAAATATCTGTCAGTTAAGGTAAGAGCCCGATACTTAATCCAAAAGACATGGAATATTATCTTTACTGTTTCTGAGGTTCAGGGTTTCACTTCACTGTTGAAATTTCGGGATTTACGGCACAGCAAACATATTTCATTTGCTAATTAGCATATATCTCTGAAAATGCTTATCATGTAAACTTCTCCACGCAATGGTTTGATTGAGCAATGTACAATACCTCATTATATCAATGTGTGCTGTAATAATTTTTTTAATAAGTTGCATAAATCTCTGTCATGACTCACATGTATGGGATTCTGGTTTTGATACCTGAAAAATTTAGGTTACATTCTCTGCAATTCAGTGATAAATTTTCTCTAACCTTTTGAATCAGATGTCTTTGATGCTGTATCATCTGATCCACAAGATACAGGAAATTGATATTACTCTGAAATACTAAATGCACCGATTAAAAATAAACATACGGAGAGTTAAAGAGTTCTGATTATTAATATTATTCAGGGGTGCATACGCTACCCTTCTCTTTCAGCTATAGCAAAGCTTATAAAACGAAAGTCCAGTAGGAGACAATTGAATATATACAATATCTTACTGATCTAGAAAGAAAATACTATATTTACTCCAACTCAGAGAATCTATAACCAACCTCAACTGTTAGAACACACTGAAATGACATAATGAAATTATAACCAAAGAACTTGGCTCCCTTTGGAATGTTTACACAAATTAGATGGCAACCATGTGTGTTTTTAGTCCCTACATAAAACAAAATCATTCATATACCGTCATATTATCCTTGTTATAGCATTCTTATTCGTTAGTAAGGAAAGTAACTAGGTCAACGACTTTTGAGTTACGTAAGAATATAATACCCAGATTTTGGGGAAATTCTATGTTGCCTTATTTTTTTCCCCACTAATGTCCCTACAGGCTTGATTTCGACACCTTCATACTGGCACAACCCGATGAGAAAGACCATCTGTGCCTCACCGATCGCTTTACAGTTTCTGGTGGCACTCCGGTTCCTGTGGTATGTGGTAGCAACACTGGCAATCATAGTGAGTATAACTTTCTCATTCCAACACACAACTGGTTTTGCATTTGCTATAATTTATTGCCTTCTTAAAGAGCAATTAGAACACGACCACACATAGAGAGAAATAGTCATAGATTGTGATTAGTTTATGTGAAATTAGATAGATCGATATACTATTTGATCAAAGTCCTCACATAATGTGATCAAATGGAGAAAACAATACACGATACCTTCTGAAGCTAGACATAATGTGATCAAATGGAGAAAGCAAGAGAAGATACCTTTCGAACTGACATAATTCGATCCAACAGAAATATAATTATGGCGTACTTTTGTTGATCAGCATGAAGAAGATATGAATGGCTATTCAATACACTGCACTATTAAAAGCCTGTTAGTATATGATCAGAGATTGAAATAAATATACTATACTATTAGAGATCATCCTGCAAGATCTGAGAGAGAAAAAATGTACACTGTATTTCTCAAAGTCTGCTTGAAAAAAAAATATCACAGGGAGAAAGTGTATATTATCAAAGGTCTGTTTGAGAGAGAGAGATCACAAAAAAAGACTATATTTTATACTTACAGGGAGGCCGAAAGATCAACCAGAGTAATCATTATATAGATTAGCCTGACTGTGACTGGAGAGGAAAAACTATATACTGTACTATCAAAGCTCAGATTCTGTGAGACTAGATAAAGGAAATCAGTGAAAATGAGATCAAACTGAGAGAAGCAAATTATTCTCTTTTCATAGATAAACCTGTAAAAGATTTAAAAAAAAATAAGTAGTTTAGTCTGAATGACACTAAAGAAAACATTTCACAAATATGTCACAAATGAGTGAACGGCATGACAGAAAGCATTATATACTGTCCTCATGAAGACAGAAGAAAATGAGATTAAATAAAACATTGCAATCCTCTTTTAAAGATAAAAGTGGATGGAATTAGAGATAACATTCTACATTCCTTTTGAAGATGAGAGTAACTAAGATCAGAGAAAGTATTATATTGTACTTATAAAGATCATCTAATATGAATCCAGCAAGAAAGAAAGCAGTATACTGGACCTTTAAAGATAATTAGAATAATATCAAATAACTAAACATATCATACTGTACTTCCAAAGGTCAGCCTCAATAAAGTTACTTTAAGAAAGCAATATACTGCACTTTAAACGATCGGCTGAAAGCAAATTACTGCATATACCATTCACATCTGACAAGTCACAACACTCATCTGTTTTTATTAACTTTCTCGCTCTCTTGGTGCAGGGCCCGATGAGGGTAATTTTCTTTGCCCATGTCGGCCTCAAACTCATAAAAAATATGTAGAGGTCAGTCTGAATGAGACCAGAGAGGGCAGGAGACTGTGTTATTAAGGGACAGACAATAAATCGGTGTCCTTTTATAGCCAGTCTGAATGACATTAATCGGAAATCCAATATACTTAACACTTAAATGTTAGCCTCAACGAGATAAAAAGAAAAAAATAATACAATGCATTTCTAAGTCAGTCTGCATAAGATTAGAGAAAAAATAATTATACCACACTTTGGAAGTTAAGACTGAACAGTATCAGCGACAGCAGTGTGCAGTATTTTTTATGATCAGTCAGAATAATATCAAACTGTGAAAGAAATATACTGTACCTTTAAAGGTCAACTTGTGCCATATAAATTATATGTCACCTCATAACAATCACACTGTAATAACCCTATTGACATACACGTAAAACAGGATCAAAGCAGTATTAACGAGATCTCTAACAAGGGACATAAGGAGGAAGGACAGGAGATCCTTGCCAAGATAAATGGCTTCATGCAAGCAGGATACTATCTCATTATAATAATCATAATCATCATAGTCATCTTCAAGAGCACGAGGCAACAGAGTTGAAGCAACCCTATAACCTTATGCAGCAAGGAAGTCAATATTCACTACCTTTTGACCCAGACAAACTTACGGTAAAATTTAACCTTAAAACTAGAATATTATGTAAAATACCAGAATACAAAAAGAAACCTTGAACAGAATATGCCTTATGGTCAATTGAAGAACTAACAGAGGCCCAAAAGCCAATAATACATCGAGTTGGAGAAAATACTGGTATAATGTCAAAAAGACACAGAATTGGAGAACTACTAGATGGAGTTTTAACTTGAAATACAAGTTAGATTTACTTGAAACCCAGAAGTTCTAATTACAAAAAGTTTAGTTAGAGCTCTTTTAGATGGATATTTGTCTTATGGTGTACTAAGATTCTGGTAAAAGCTAAACATGGGATAAGAAATAGAGTAGCAATAAAAAGAGACCATCTATAAACACATATAACCCTTTAGATAAGGACAGACACATCTCCCCATGCACATTTAGGATAAAGATAGAAACGCCTACACATAACCTTCTAGGATAAGGATAGATACACCACCCCATACATATTTAGGATAAAGATAGAAACACCTTCCCATAAAACTTAAGGAGAAAGGATAGAAATCCTCCCCATAACCCCTTAGGATAAGGATAGAAATACCTCCCCATAACCATGTAGGATAAGGATAGAAACACTTCCCCATAACCCTTTAGGATAAGGATACAAACACCTCCCCATAACCCTTTAGGAGAAAGGATAGAAGTATCTCCCCATAGCCCTTTAGGACAAAAACAACTCCCCATAACCCTCTAGGATAAGAATATAAACACCTCATCATAACCGTTTTGAAGAAAGGATAGAAAAACCACCCCATAACCTTGTAGGAGAGGGATAGAGATACCCCCCACAACCCTTTAGGAGAAGGGATTGAAATACCTACCCATAACCTTTTAAGAGAAAGGATAGAAATACCCCCCATAACCCTTTGGATAGAATTACCTCCCCATATCCATTTAAGAAAAAGGATAGAAATACCTCCCAACAACCTTTTAGGATAAGGATAGAAATATCTCTCCATAACCCTTTAAGAAAAAGGATAGATATACCTCCCCATAACCCTTTAAGGAAAAGAATATAAATTCCTCCCAATAACCGTTTAGGATAAGGATAGAAATACCTCCCCATAACCATTTAAGAAAAAGGATAGAAATTCCTCCCAATAACCCTTTAGGATAAGGATAGAAATGCTTCCCCATAACCCCTTTAGGATAAGGATAGAAATGCCTCCCCATAACCCTTTAAGAATAAAATAGAAATTCCTCCCAATAACCTTTTAGGATAAGGATAGAAATATCACCCCATAACCTTTAAGAAAAAGGATAGAAATTCCTCCCAATAACCCTTTAGGATAAGGATAGAAATACCTCCCCATAACCCTTTAAGATAAGGATAGAAATTCCTCCCAATAACCGTTTAGGATAAGGATAGAAATACCTCCCCACAACCCTTTACGAGAAAGGATAGAAATTCCTCCCAATAACCCTTTAGGATAAGGATAGAAACGCTTCCCCATAACCCTTAAGGATAAGGATAGAAATGCCTGGCTAATCGTTGGTAAATCTTACTTCCAACACGAGGTCCTTCATCTAGTATTCAGAATGGGAATTTCTCAATTAGGAACGACGCATAAGCGAGAAGATCACGTACACATTCTGATTAAGAATGTCCTGGCGTTAGATTAGCCCTTTATTAGATGCTCCCCTCCCCCCTACCCCCAACCTCCTTCACAGTCATCCCACTGCATGGCTAAGGATAACACTCCCATAATGATGTATAACTTAGGATCAATTATGTTGTCTGACATCGATTATACAATATGTTATCGGTTTTACGTCATGAACTCCCTTTTCTGTTAAGGGCTAGGAAGGAACCATCTTGAGAAGGACTATGGTCTTGGTGAATGCGACCGGTACCCTGACTGAATGCCCTTTCTAACTTCAGACCAGGGCGGGTCGTGAGCCTAAAACCTGACGAATCAAAGTCGCAAGCGTTACAACTTGGCCTCGGTGGCCGCATCTGTTATGCAGCTTTATTATAGTAATAATAATAATAATAATAATAATAATAATAATAATAACAATAATAATAATAATAATAATAATAATAATAATAATAATAATTATTATTATTATTATTATTATTATTATTATTATTATTATTATTATTATTATTATTATTATTATTATTATTATTATTATTATTATTATTATTATTTAACATATATAATATTCAACTGCTATCAGTAACTCTGTCTTATTCTGTCTATTTGCCGTCTATTTATAATTTCATTATTTTTTTTACTAATCAAAATTCCAAGACTCTTCTCTCATTATGTCCAAAATTTCATCTATTTATTTTTTAATAGTTTCTATTCACTTAATTTGATTATTCTGATATTTCTTCAATTTAGTAAAAACCTTTTTCAATATATTATTTCTTAACTCCATTATAATTTTTTCTGATAGTTTAATGGACGGAGAAATTTTCTCCTTTCTTAAAGAAACGTCATATATAACAATTCGGATAAAAAGAATGATAATAATAACTGTAATTAATAACTCTTTCATGACCAAAGATATTTTCGAATTTTCTTTTCATTATTTATCAAAGAGATTTTTATCCACATATGAAAAAAAAAAAATTTCGATTTCAGACTTTTTGATGGCAAATTGCTTCATATTTGGGACTTTTTTTTCTTGAAATTATTGTCTGTTGATGTTAAGAAGCAACTATAATTTTCTTGATTATAGCGTTTTTCATCATAGCTTTTATTTTCGTTATTTTTTTTATATCTTTGTCTCTATATATAACTTTCCTATAATTTATTTCATCTTATAATTTCATTTGCCAATGAAGAATCGAGCTATAATTTCTACAATTATAGATTTTTCCATTATATCTTCTTCGTCTTCAGTTCTTCTTGTCTATTTGTCTAGACAGAAAAATATATTCATTGCATTTTTTACATAAGTTTTGCATGGGTATAATTCCATTTTTTTTTCTTTTATCCTAGTATGAATTTAGTTCCAATATTAATTCTCTGTTTATCACCTACATCTCCATTCTCACCTTTTTATTTCTTTTCTTTTATGATTATTTTATTATTCTATATTTTTCTCTCCACAAATTTTCTTTATACTTATTTCTAGTTTTCTATAATGTATTTATAACTCACATAAATTTTATTTACTCTCTCTCTCTCTCTCTCTCTCTCTCTCTCTCTCTCTCTCTCTCTCTCTCTCTCTCTCTCTCTCTCTCTCTCTCTCTCTCTCTCTCTCTCTCTGTTTTTTTACCTTTGCATTTTTTTTTTGCAGTGTATGTTGCATTGGGCCCCGGGACCACTTCTCCATCGGTCCTGACATTCGTGACAATGGGTCCAGCCTTCGAACGGAAATGGAAGGTCAAAATATCTCAAATTCCTTGTAACACTGATTATACAGGTAAGATCAAACAATCTCTCTCTCTCTCTCTCTCTCTCTCTATATATATATATATATATATATATATTATATATATATATATATATATATATATATATATATATATATATATATATATATATATATTCCATCCATTCATCCATCCATCTCTATCTATCTAGTTTTTTGTATGTATGTATATCTGTCAATCTACATGTCTATTTCTCTATGTTTTTATCTAGACCATCTATTGTTTGAAGGTCTGTGTTCTTGTCTAAAAATTCAACTCCCGTGTGTAACTCTATTAGTCTACCCATCTATCTATCTATCTATCTATCATATATATATTATATATATATATATATATATATATATATATATATATATATATATATATATATTTAGAAAGATAAATATATGTAATATATAGACAGATAAATAGATAGATAGTTAGATAGATAGATATAGATATAGATAAAAAGTACATAAATTTCATTACTAAAAGCTAAATTCTCACCTTTAGTCGATAAGAACTGAGAGGGAACAGATAGATTGATCAAAGAATAATAGGAGAAAAAATCTGTTAAAAAAAGAGAGAGAGAGAGAGAGAGAGAGAGAGAGAGAGAGAGAGAGAGAGAGAGAGAGAGAGAGAGAGAGAGAGAGAGAGAGAGAGAGAGAGAGAGAGAGAGAGAGATTAGTGTAAAATAAAAAGGGTTTTGCGACAAAGGGACTGGCAATGTAGAATTGGGGATTGTAAGAGTTTGGCCAACTCTCCAGCTACCGCCATATTGCATTTGCACTGTGTGCCACCAATGTAACCTAACAAACTTAATGGACTATTCTTATTTTAGAGTTAGTATGTTTTATGGTAATTATTTCTCAAAAAAACTGCTGAATTGCGAATCTTGAGGATACTACTACAACATTATCTCTAATTATGTAATGCTGTACTCATTAATTCTGTTGAGATGACAGGAGGTAGTGCATTAGCGATCTGATATCAAATATATTTTATGAAATTTATTAATATTAAAAATACAGATACTATTGAGCTAGATAGCATTCACTGGAGGCGAAATGGCGTCCTCAGGTAAGTTGGCAAAATTCTCTGTATCTCCAGCTTAGGTCTTTTAAGTGGATCAGAGAGAGAAGTATAAATATTTTGACATTTTTTGAAGGGGAGAGAGAGAGAGAGAGAGAGAGAGAGAGAGAGAGAGAGAGAGAGAGAGAGAGAGAGAGAGAGAGAGAGAGAGAGAGAGAGAGAGAGAGAGAGCACAAACTAGATCGAGGACTTCTCAGTTAGGGTAGGTGAAAGGCTATGCGGACGGTAATTAACTTACGATCTATATTTTTAGCATGTTTAAATATGAATAAAATAAATTTCATTACTCAAAAAATATATATATATTTTCCCGGTAATTTTTTTTTTATTTTTGGGTGCCCGGGCCCGAAAGTGGTCAATTTTCTTAACCCCTCCCGGTGTCACACTCATAAAAAAAAAATACTATACTACTACACGGAAGTACTAGAATAAAAGTGTGACAAGTTCGATCCACGCCCACAGCGCGTTAGGGGGAGGGCAGTCAGCCTTAATCCTCTGAAAGCTCCAACAGGCTCGAGTCCATCCCCCTCAGAGAGAGTAAATGTGACACTTGAAACGTACAAGATGTTGTTGGCAAAGCAGGGTTTCAATTGGTCCATAATCAAATACACCGTTTTATGTCATAATTTGTCCCCACTCGAAAGGGGGTGGACACAGACATGTTTGAGCTGAGGGACTCAAATGAAGTTTGGAAAACAGTGTAGTGTTGATTCACCAAAAAATATAAATATATATTTCCAAATATGACCACTGAGAAGAGCTGAGGGATTCAAATGAAGTTTGGGAAACAATGCAGTTTTCATTCGCTAAAAAAAAAAATCTAAGTATAGTATTATATATTTCCCAATATGGTCACTAAGAAGAGATGGACTTTGTCTTCTACACGAAAAAAAAAAAAACCATTTTCAATGTCAAGATTTTTGTTCCCAGTTGTTGGGAAAATTCCTCATATATTTCTGAGTTTTTCTCCACATTTTCTGGAAAATTTCTCAAATATTCAGAGTTCTTTTACACTTTGTGGAAAAGTTCCTTATTCATTCTGAGTTTCCCTCACGCCTTGTGGAAATATTCTTTACATATTCTGTGTTCTTCACAGACATTTCCTACATTTTGTGGGGGAAAATATCAAAAATTGCCTACTAAAACAATTGAGATAGTATGTGATTTATTATATTTGTGGGAAATAATCTTTATCCAGGTTTTGTGGGGGAAAATCGTAAGAGAATATTAATTCTTTGTGGAAAAATAGTATGCATTACCAGTCAAAGGAAGGAGAATTAAGCGATGAATTTTTTCCATAAAAATAAAATATTTAGACCATGAAAATAGAATCCAATGGAGAAAACATATAAGCAAAACAAGGCAGCTAAAAAAAAAAAAAGTTCTATATTAGAAAAAAAATAGAATTCTCACTGATCAAGCGTATAAACAAAACGAATCACATTTCAAATTATACAATTAAAAAAAAATCAAAAGCAAAAAAGTTTTCAAACAAACAAAAATATTAATAAAAACAAAAACAAAAGAGAATTCTCACATATAAAACTTGTAAGCAAAGTATAGACAAATGTCATAAGAATAAGTTCGATTAAGAAACAAAAAAATTCTCACTGACAGAACTTACAAGCAAAACGAATCAACTATAAAAAATAGATTAAATTTATAAACAAAAAAACAAGCTCGCTAACAATCAACATATATTAAAAGCAATATAATTATAACTGATCCAACATTGAAAAGCATGACGTTCTGGTAACAATGTTCCTAAGGTTTTGTGGCAGGAATTTGGTCATTGCACATCGTTGCTGCATTAACCACTCCCCCTGTAATCAATTCCAATTTGAGGGATACGGGCCGGGAGGAGAGGATGGCCCTGCCACCCAATTTTCATGTACCTATTTCCGGCAAAATGGGGGTATCACTCATTTTTATACCATTTCTAAATTTTTTTCCTCTTCGGACATACTTCCATTGCTATATTTTCAGTACGACTCACTTTTATATATTTTTTTTCCTCTTTTTTTAAGTAAAATTTTTTTATTTTTCATTTAAGTAATATTCATTTTTATGCCTTTTCTTTATCTCTTATTCTATGTTTGCTTTTTTTAACTAGACATTTTAAGTATGTTTCTTTTATAATATGCCTGTAACCGTGATATTATTATTATTATTATTATTATTATTATTATTATTATTATATTATTATTATTATTATTATTATTATTATCATTATTATTATTATTATTATTATTAGTAGTAGTAGTAGTAGTAGTAGTAGTAGTAGTAGTAGTAGTAGTATTCAACTAATGATTAACAGTGGGTACTCTTGAAAAAAAAATACATACAAAAGGCTTGCATACAATCTTTATAACTCAATATATTTACATAGAAGTGATTACAGATTTCGAAAAATGGTATATAACTGTATTTCATTGCATTATTTAATAATATATCTATTACTTCAACCTTCTACTTGATTTTTATATAATTTTTTCTTCTTTTTTAAAGAAATTAATTCGAGGAAAAGTTTTTATTTAGTTAGGCAAGGTATTCAATATGGTTTAGATCCCCCGATACAGTCCGCATGGACTGTGGTAGTTATTGGTATTAAACGCGTTTTCGCGAGACAAAGTCAAGTACATTTGAGTTGTCTTGCCCAAGTATATCAGCATTACCATCCGTCCAAAGAAAGTGGGATAAAACGAAACACTTGGTGTTTGTATTATTTTCCAGGCGCCAGTTGTGAGTTAAGTGTTGAAGACCAGTTTCCAGGTTTCCATTGGTAATTTTGTACATAAACGATACAACTTCGGAATTCAGTTTTGTATTTACAGTACTTTTAACTAGTTCGTATTACTAATAACTGGTGTAGCTCTTGAATATTCTTAAAATTACCATAAGCCACTTTGGCTGCAAAAGTTTGAAGTTTTTGCGGTTTTTTTTTTTTCATTAGTTTTTTTACATCTTCCCAAAAGAAATG
>JAXCGZ010001896.1:25000-42500 GCA_037179515.1 Halocaridina rubra
TTATTATTATTATTATTATTATTATTATTATTTTCTGCTTGTCTCCCACATCCATAGCTCCGACCAACTGTCTACAGTGGTTCCGGGGAGTGACAGGCCAGGTGCGCTCATATAACTACGACCTGACCTCTGGTCTCCAACTGTCCAACCAGGACTACACCGTCTGCATCAGAACTGAAAAGAACTTCTGTGGAATTCAGTACATAGCCTGTACTGATTCAGGTCAGGACGTTTACACTTTTTATCATGTTGATTGAAATATTACTGAGTTTCAGTTAGGACACGTGTTGTTATTCTGTTGTATCTCAATCTCTTCCTCCATACATTCATTCTTTCTTCATTTTAGTCTCTATATTTAGTGTTCTCTGTGTCCTTTTGGAACAAGTATTGATACTCTTATAATTATCAATTTAATACATTTATTTTTATTATTTTCTTTTTCCCTCTATTTTTTTGTGCTCATAAGGGTTTCTGTTTCATATATTTTTTTCTCGGCAAGATGTGCTTTTTTTCCTTTACATCCATTCCATTTATCTCCTATGCTGTGAGCTTTCCATTTTTTTAATACTGTTCATTAATATTATTTATGTGTCCTCCTAATTTCTTTTTCAGCATTTATGTAATCATTTCGATTCATTCCGTCTTTTTGCACTGTGCTGTCAATTGCGTTCATTTATTCACATTAATTCTTTTTTTTTCTTTCTTGTTTTTTAAACACTCAATCCATTTCAATACTTCTGTCTCTATTCATTGTATTATTCATCGCATTTTATTCAATATCATATTTTTATTTAAATTCTCCTTTCTTCTTAATTTTCATACACTCATTTAATTTGCCTTTTATTCAGCGTGACAAACAGTTCTCTCATTTTATGAATAATGCATTTTTTCTCTCTCTTGTAAATGTGCACCTCATGGCATTCTAGCGTTCATTCACCCATTCTGTGTCTTTATTCTGTGCGTGAATGAGTGAGTGATGCGGCCCGGCCGTGAATGATGAGTGGAGAGGATGGGTGAAGAGGCCGCGGCCAACCAGCCATCCAGTCGCTGGGCAGCTGGCCCTGCTTAAACAAGATGTCAGCTGCGATTCCTCTTCAGACTTTGCACACTATCAAAGACAATAGAAGTGGAATAAAAAAAAGTGATAAGAAAAATTGTGTATGAAGAAGACTCCAAAGTGAGCAAAAAAAAAAAAAACTATAAGTAAAACTCTCCGGCTCCTTAACTGAAGGAAATATCAATTTTATAATGGCACATACTTGTCAAAGGGTGCCAATTATTACTGTTACATACAAATTTAAAATGGCTTTCATATACATTGATAAACTGATTGGCAAATGCATACATACATACATACATACATACATACATACATACATACATACATACATACATACATACATACATACATACATACATACATACATACATACATACATACATACATACATACATACATACATACATACATACATACATACATACATACATACATACATACATACATACATACATACATACATACATACATACATACATACACATATATATATATTTATATATATATATATATATATATATATATATATATTATATATATATATATATATAAATATATATATATATATATATATATATATATATATATATATATATTATTTATCGGCAATGCATCCTTTATAAGTCACTCTGTTTTTTTTATTTTCTAATTCAGCTTCTTTCTATATTGCGGAGTTAAAAACAAACCAGTCTACACATTAGTTTTTTTTAGAGCGCTGAGTAGGTCCTTTCAAACAGATATATCCCATCCCCCATATAAATAAATCAATCAATCCTTTTTTATGCAAATATATATATATATATATATATATATATATATATATATATATATATATATATATATATATATATATATAAATATAATAGTCTGGTTGTTAACGAATGAAATCATATGCATACCAGCAAAAAGAAAAAACTAAATATAAAAATGTCAGTTCAGTTAGTTCGTTCCGGTTTTACGTCACGGACTCCCTTTTCTACCAAGTCCTTCTTGCGAAGGACTTGCTTTGGTAGATGTAATCCTTACCCTGAGTGCATGCCCTTGCTAACCTCAGACCGTGACGGGGTTCGAACCCTCGACCTGACGCCTCAAAGTCGCCAGTTCAGTTAGAACATGGCTAAATTGTCAGTGCTGTTGGTTCGAATCCTAGTCTGAGGCGTATTTATCTATCTACATATATAGCACTCTAAATACATCTATATATAGGTGCAGAGAGAGAGAGAGAGAGAGAGAGAGAGAGAGAGAGAGAGAGAGAGAGAGAGAATCATGACTAATTTAGCACTAGAATTTCGGCGACAGTTTCGTATCGAAAATCTATAGGAATTTTGTGCATATTACCCATGAATACAGGAAGTGTGCAACCCGAAAATGAAAAATAAAAATGTGAATTAAAAAAATTATTTAAAAACTATCTAGACAGCCCATTTAAACTGAGGAAAAAGCCAGAAAAAAAATTACCAAGTGGATAGCTACAAGACAGGTCTGAGCAAACCTGAGATCGCTGGTACATTTGATGCTACCAATGGATGTTATGACCACTCACGTACTCTCTATGACCGCTGAGCTGGCAGGAGCTATGAGACGACAGATGTTACTACTTTTTTCTGACAGTTTATAAAGAAGTAAGCGAAAATTCTGTTTTTTCAACACGGTAAGTAGAGGGTTCGAACTTGGGTCCTTGAGTAAGGGAGACCAGTCTTGGAACTCAAGAAAAGGAAACTTCCACTGACCTTAAGGATACTCCCTCCTCCAGATCAACCAATCTGACTTGGGTGGATAGGATCTATCCAATAGACCCATCTACATTAGATGATTTCATCTAAACTAACTAACCAAACCTAATACTATAACTGAACCATATCAAAGGCAGATCGACGATAGACTCTCTCTCTCACATACACTCATAAATACATACACGCAATCACATGCACACACTCACACACACACACACACACACACACACACACACACACACACACCTACCAGAGTCTGTAAATTCATTCATGAATATGTTTGCAGATGATGCAAAGATTGTGAAGAAAGTAAAAAACGAGAACAATGGTAGAGAACTTCAGGAGGATCTAAATAATCTGCATGAGTGGTCAGAAAAGTGGCTAATGAAATTCAATACCTCAAAATGTAAGGTAATGAGAATGGGTACAAGTGCAAGAAGGCCCAAGCTTGACTACTCGGTGGCTGGAGTACAACTTCAAGAGACAGAAAATGAGAGAGATCTGGGAGTAAACATACTGGCAGATTTGTCTCCAGAAATACATATAAATGGCGTAGTAAGGGCAGCATATGCATTCTTATCAAACGTAAGGGTAGCCTTCAGGCACATGGACAAGGAAATGTTCAGAAATATTTATGTAACCTATGTGAGGCCAAAACTCGAATATGCAGCCCCCTTTTGGAATCCGCACTTGAAAAAGCACATAGCTAAGCTTGAAAAAGTTCAAAGATATGCCACGAAACTGGTGCCAGAAATACGCAATCTCGGTTATGATGAGAGGCTGAGGGAATTAGACTTGCCATCACTCGAAGCTAGAAGAGTAAGGGGGGATATGGTGACAGTCTTTAAATTCCTTCATGGTTATGATAGAGTGGATAGGGATCGATATTTCGATATGGCTGGCTCTAGAACTAGAGGTCATAGTTTGAAGCTTCGGAAGAAAACTTGTTTGCAGGATGTAAGGAAATACTTTTTCAGTGTAAGAGTAGTTGATAATTGGAATTCGCTAAGCGAGGAGGTAGTTAATGCTATCTCAATCCATAGTTTTAAGGACAGGTATGATAAGTATCACTAAGTCTAAAAATGGAACCGATCAGGAGACGGGAAGATACGAGCTTTGGGCTCTTTCCCGTAAACACAATTAGGTAATCACAATTAGGTAATCACACACACACGCACATACACATACTGGGGAAAACAATTTCTCACACTGCGTTGATATTGTTATATAGCTGGTACCCTAGAACAGTGGTTCTTAACCTTTTTCAGTATATGCACCCCTTTCAAATCAGCAGTCAGTTCTCGCACCATCCGATTGCTGAAATACAAAAAAATGCTAAAAATACAAAGTTGATGTGATGTGTTTTAATAACAAAACCACGTTCTATTTTTATTTAATCTTCATTCATATAGCTTACATTATTTTTTTTTTCATGATGAAACCTCCCTCTCTCTGTGTCACCTACGTGTCCTATACGCGTCCCTTCCTCGTCCATCCAAATCACATACGTGTACCCTGTACTCGAGTCTGTTGCAACTTTGCCACTTCATTAGGAAATTAGGTTTAGAACTTTAGGTTTATCTCTATCTCAGAACACTGCTGAAGCAAAAAAAATTTTTTTTTTAAAGAAAAAAAAAACCGTATATAAAAATATATTTTGCTTTAATTATTCACAGGTATCCTTGCACCCCTTAGGAACCGGCCTCGCACCCCCTAGTGGTGCGAGCACCCCTGGTTAAGAATCAATGGGTTTTTTTACTTGCATACGATATATCGAATAAATAAATAAATATATATACAGATAAATAAATAAAGTGTTCTAGGGGCTTTTGAAATACAACGGATAAGGGTATTATAAAATAACTTTACAAGACACTCGAAATTTATTTGGCCTCGGTTCAGCAGATGTTTTCCACACTAAAATGTTTGGAGAGAGAGAGAGAGAGAGAGAGAGAGAGAGAGAGAGAGAGAGAGAGAGAGAGAGAGAGAGAGAGAGAGAGAGAGAGAGAGAGAGAGAGAGAGAGAATTTGTTATGAATATCTATTTAAGGTTTTGCGCTATAACACTCTTCCCTACAATATCTACAATTTAATTCCGCCACAACCTGGGGATATCAAATTAGATTTTAAAGAAAGTTTTCTTTGACCTTTAGTCTCTGGCACAGATTCTGGATCATCGAAACAATAATAATAATAATAATAATGAATTCGGTTTTACGTCACGAACTCCCTTTTCTACTAAGGGCTAGGACGGTTGTTTTCTTACGGACTTGTTTTGGCAGATGTAATCGTTACCCTGAGCGTATGCCCTTACTAACCTCAGTCCGTGACGGGGTGCGAACCCTCGACCTGCCGCCTCAGAGTCGCAGACGCTACCATTTTGCCACGGAGACTACAATAATAATAATAATAATAATAATAATAATAATAATAACAATAATAATAATAATAATAATAATAATAATAATAATAATAATAATAATAATAATAATAATAATAATAATAATAACGATTCGTCCAGGAGGTACTGCATTTAAAGACACTATTGGTGGGCAAATAGTAATAGTCTGGAGTACTGCTGTATTACTAATATAATTAGTAGTAGTAGTAGTAGTAGTAGTAGTAGTAGTAGTAGTAGTAGTAGTAGTAGTACGGAGATATTACCATAATGGGCAATACCACCTCCGGGTTCCCCTGCATGTCGCAACAGATGAATAAATGAGTGGAGCGAAGAGACTGGGAATCCCTTCCTCTATATTGTTCTCACACAAGGAGTCAAGTTTTGCTCTGACTCAGCCACTCCCCTATAAAGGGGATTGTGGCTTTTGTATGTATATGGATAGATTATTATTATTATTATTATTATTATTATTATTATTATTATTATTATTATTATTATTATTATTATTATTATTATTATTATTATTATTATTATTACCATCATCATCATTATTATTATTACTAGAGTAACTAAGAGAATGACCGGGGAAGAACAATATGGGTGAGAAATATCAAGAGAATGGTGAAGACTTTCTTGGGGGGCTTTCATGGAATTGGAGAAAGGATATGACAAAGCTATTAGAGAAGTGTTGCGGAGTGTTTTGATCGCAAGCGGGAATGTGAGAGTGATTATATGAGGTGAAGGTGCATCAAGATTGTCAATCTCGACATTATGTATGAGGAGTGTTTGAAGAAGTTTAGAGTTTCAAATATCTGGGGTCAGCTGTAGTAGTAAATAGACGAATGGATACGGAGGTGAGCCAAAGAGTGAAGGAAACGGTAACTGTCTTTGTGGGAATAAAAATTATAAGAAAGAGGTATTCAGAAATGACAGCAAAGAGAAGATTATATTAAGGAGTGATTGCTCCTACGACATTGTATGGAGCACAGACTTGGAATGTAAGACAGAATGAAAAGTATAAATTGAAAGTAATGGAGATGGAGTGTTTGAGAAGTATGATCGGCGTGTCAAGGATAGAGTGAAAAATGAAGATGTGAGGCAGAGATCGGGTGTTGGAAGACAACTCTTGGATAAATTATACCAGGGAGTGCAGAGATGGTTTTAATAGATGGAGAGAATGAATGCGAAACGACTAGCAATGAGACTGGAGAGCAGAAATAAAGGCCAAAAGAGAGACCTAGAAAGAGATGGATGGATGGAGTGAAAAGGCACTTGCTGCAAGTGGCATGTCAGTGAAGCAGGAAAGATTGTGGAAATTATAGACATGAACTGAGACATATTGAAAATAGATGAGGCGGGCCAATGGGATTTCCTGTACCTGATCAATGCTGTAAGCTAGGACATGTAGATGTGGGAGTTTGCCATGACATGAAGCAGTGGGAGTAATTAAATTTTGCCTCTTGTGTCCCAGAGCAAAAGGCTCTTGCCCACTTACCCTGTGAACGATTGGTAGTTGGGAGGGGAATTGTGGTGACCCTTTATCCTCAAGAAGCTAAAAAGGTGACTGAGGTGAGTTGGCTTCTTATGAATGCGTGCATGCTTTGAGTCGGCCATCCCCCTTACAAGGGAGATTATAATCATTGTGTACGTACGTATTAATTATGTAAGTATTAATACAACTGATATCATTATTATTCTTTTCGACAGTGAATGCAGCCCAGCCTCAATCCTTCACCATCACAGGGGATGTAGCGAGGCGTGTGGGAAGCCAGACAGGGGCTCAATGTACAAAGGACTGGGTGGCCATTCCGTGCATTTCCAGTAATTCTTTAAACCCCTTCTCCAGTTGTCAAGATAGACTCTGTGGAGATTCCTTTAATTCAGTACCTAGCACATCAGCAGGAAATGTTATTCTGTACAGTAAGTATACTTCGTCAGTAACTTGTCAGAGCCCTTCATCAATTGAATATAATGCTATCGTGTGATCATTTTAAAGTTGTAGAATATATTTATGGCTTAAAGACTGATCTGCTATACCAAAGGGTCTGAGTTCGAGCCAGCTATCTTCCATAGCAAAAAAAAAGTGTTTTTCAATTAGTTACATCGAGGTTGTGGAGAGGACAGTAGCTACACCTTTCATTGTCTAGTTTTTGCCAACTCTGATGGTATAATCAGAACACAAATAGATATCGGCCTCTAGGTCTTTTGAGCTTGAGCTCAGACACGAGCATAGGTGTGCATGGGATTGTCCTGAAGTCCTGCACTTGCAAAAACTTTATGAGTCATTACCAGAGACATACTGCAATTCCTCTTTCAACCAATGAGAGGTACGGTACCTTTTAGAAGCCTGAATTTGTTATTATAATTATTCTACCATAATACATACATCCACTGGGTGTTCCTCACTAAAGCTGATAAGCTGACAGGGGCTACCTACCTCACAAGGGACGCAACTACCCTCTCCTTGTCCCACAAGTGTTTCTGGCAAGGAGAATCTTTACAATAATCTCATCTTTATAAGATTTCAAATTCTGTTAAGGTACAATTTTGTGTAAATTGTATTAGATGGATATTTCACTTGAAATAAAAATATCCGGTTTGTTAAGTTGGCTGGGAGACCGCAACTGTAACAAACGAATCGAGATCTCTAAACTTCAACATACCCATCCTATCTTTGAGAGAAAATTTCAGGGAGGGTATCTTCTTGCCCACCCACAAACTACAACTCTCATATCTCTTTCAGTCGCCTCATACGGTTTGTAAGAAATGTAAGCGTAAGAGGATTTCTCCCCAACACCAGAAATGGGATATCAGAATACTCATGACGATCAATCATAAATATGCACGTATTTTAGGTTAAAATATTGCGTTAGTTTTATTTTTCCTCTTTTACCATCACCCCTGAACATCTGTATAGGGGTGATTGCACTGCAATTAGTAACTATTCTTACAGTACAAGAATACCTACCCTACAACCTACAATAGCTTCAATCTCTGACCTCAAGTTTTAGAGCCATCCATATCAAAGTATCACTCGCAATTAAAAATGTACAAACCAAGGAGGAATTTAAAAACCGCAATCATATTCCCCTCCATCTTCTATTTTCGAATGGAGGTAATTCTTATTCTTTCAGTCTTTTCTCATAAATGAGAGTACTTATCTGTGTCACAAGCTTCGTAGAATGTGTCTGGGCTTTTTCCAATTAGTTTCAATGTCTAATCAAGTGCGGATATCATATATAAATAACTCTTCAACAGAGATATCTGAAGCATAGTATATTGAGATTTGTGTAAAGAATACAGTTCTCTCTAATGCTGTTTCTCTATATCAACTACCAAAAGATTCCCTTTCCTTACAATATATATATGTGTGTGTGTGTGTGTGTGTGTGTGTGTGTGTGTGTGTGTGTGTGTGTGTGTGTGTGTGTGTGTGTGTGTGATTACCTAATTGTGATTACCTAATTGTGTTTACGGGAAAGAGCCCAAAGCTCGTATCTTCCCGTCTCCTGATCGGTTCCATTTTTAGACTTAGTGATACTTATCATACCTGTCCTTAAAACTATGGATTGAGATAGCACTAACTACCTCCTCGCTTAGCGAATTCCAATTATCAACTACTCTTACACTGAAAAAGTATTTCCTTACATCCTGCAAACAAGTTTTCTTACGAAGCTTCAAGCTATGACCTCTAGTTCTAGAGCCAGCCATATCGAAATATCGATCCCTATCCACTCTATCATAACCATGAAGGAATTTAAAGACTGTCACCATATCCCCCCTTACTCTTCTAGCTTCGAGTGATGGTAAGTTTAATTCCCTCAGCCTCTCATCATAACCGAGATTGCGTATTTCTGGCACCAGTTTCGTGGCATGTCTTTGAACTTTTTCAAGCTTAGCTATGTGCTTTTTCAAGTGCGGATTCCAAAAGGGGGCTGCATATTCGAGTTTTGGCCTCACATAGGTTACATAAATATTTCTGAACATTTCCTTGTCCATGTGCCTGAAGGCTACCCTTACATTTGATAAGAATGCATATGCTGCCCTTACTATGCCATTTATATGTATTTCTGGAGACAAATCTGCCAGTATGTTTACTCCTAGATCTCTCTCATTTTCTGTCTCTTGAAGTTGTACTCCAGCCACCTAGTAGTCAAGCTTGGGCCTTCTTGCACTTGTACCCATTCTCATTACCTTACATTTTGAGGTATTGAATTTCATTAGCCACTTTTCTGACCACTCATGCAGATTATTTAGATCCTCCTGAAGTTCTCTACCATTGTTCTCGTTTTTTACTTTCTTCACAATCTTTGCATCATCTGCAAACATACTCATGAATGAATTTACACACTCTGGTAGGTCATTTACATATACAAGGAACAAAAGTGGCCCTAAAACTGAACCCTGTGGAACTCCACTACTAACTCTTCTCCATTCAGACACTGAGTGTCTTACTCTAACCCTCTGTTCCCTTCCTTCTAAGTAAGTTTTTATCCATTCCAAAATATTTCCACCTATTCTAGCCATTGATTGCAGCTTCCTAATAAGTCTCCCATGTGGAACAGTGTCAAACGCTTTCTGGAAGTCTAGGAATATGTAATCTGCCCAGCCCTCTCTTTCCTGTAAGATTTGGCTTACCTCATCATAAAATTCTAATAAGTTTGTTACTGTTGATCTTCCTTCTCTGAAGCCATGTTGCCTCACTGACAAAAAGTTGAAGGATTCCAAGTGAAGAGAGATATGTTTCCTTAGTAGTTTCTCCATAACTTTGCAAACTATGCTGGTCAAGGAAACTGGTCTATAGTTCAGAGCCGTATCCCTCCTTCCCTTTTTGAAGATAGGTATCACATTTGCTTGTTTCCAGCATCTTGGAATCTCCCCCGACTCCAGTGACTCCTTAAATATGATACTTAGTGCCACTGATATTGTGTTTGCGCATTTTTTAAGCACATGAGGGGATATGTCATCAGGACCTGTAGCTTTATGAACATCTAAATCCATCAGCGCTTTGCATACCTCTGTGGCTGTAAGGTTGATGTTCTCTAATACCGGCCCTTGAGCTTCTATCACTGCAATCTGAGGGAGTGGGGTATTTTCTACTGTAAATACTGACTGAAACTCCTTGTTCAATTCTTTGCAGATCTCTTCGTCCGTCTCAGTGATGCTTCCATCCGCTCTCTTTAGCCTTAAAACCTGTTCTTTTACCTTCAGTTTTCCTCTGATAAAGCTGTGGAAAAGCTTGGGATTTTCTTTAGCCTTCCTGGTGATGTCCCTCTCATAATCTCTCTCTGCCTCTCTCCTTTTACTTAGGTAGTCATTTCTTGCTCTTTTGTAGGTTTGCCAGGCATTTATGTGTGTGTGTGTGTGTGTGTGTGTGTGTGTGTGTGTGTGTGTGTGTGTGTGTGTGTGTGTGTGTGTGTGTGTGTGTGTGTGTGTGTGTGTGTGTGTGTGTGTGTGTGTGTGTGTGTGTGTGTGTGTGTGTGTGTGTGTGTGTGTGTGGTGACAGGTATATATTTATCCAGATTTTTTTTCTTTCCAAGCTTTAAGTCCTTTTCTACCCTGACATACGTCGTATATATGCATAATATGTTATTGAAACATGTCATATATGTGTAAGACATAATGTATATAAGTATCAACAGAATATACCAATTGACCTGTCATAAAATATTAATGAGAAATAGATAGTATGACGACGTCCTCATTAATAATAATAACAAATTTCATTGAAAAAAAATGCACACAGGAAAAATGTAAAAAAAAAGAATCCAAGACAAAGTTCTTTGTCCTTTTTTGCCACATATGCAAAAGAGGCTAAAATTCGCGCTCAATTTCCGCATTCTGAAAGGTTTCGCGGGACAAAAATATCCTCTCTCTCTCTCTCTCTCTCTCTCTCTCTCTCTCTCTCTCTCTCTCCTCTCTCTCTCTCTCTCTCTCTCTCTCTCTCTCTCTCTCTCTCCAACAGACAATGTAGGTTCCATATCTGAAGAAATATATCGATTTTGACAAACACGACATTCAACAAAGTTAAATTTTTATATCATTACCCATTAATAATAATAATAATAATAATAATAATAATAATAATAATAATAATAATAATAATAATAATAATAATAACAATAATAATAATAATAATAATAATAATAATAATAATAATAATAATAATAATAATAATAATAATAAAAATAATAATAATAATAATAATATTTTTAAATAAAGCATATATAACGAAGGAAACCCACTATAAAAGTCAAAGCAAAAATATGACACATACAACTCTTTGACCTCTGCTGACATAAAAGAAGCCAGCGGGCGTAAGGAAATTCAATATGCACCCAATACATATTATTTTTCTTCCTTTGAGAGATTTGTAAACCCTGGCATTCACATCAGGTGCCAAAATCTGGCACAGCAGGTGAATATCACACATATTCTTTCCTTATGGCACACATTTTCTTTCCTTGAGGAGGGATTTTGGACCAGGCATTGCATGAATTCCAGTGATTTTAATATATTGATTTAAGAAATTTGCTTCGTTATGTCACACTTATTCCCCACTCCAAATGGGGTGGACACAGACATGTTGGGGTTGGAGGGTTAATGCTGGATGCCCTTCCATTCGCCCCGCACTGGGCTCAAATCTGCGTATGCTGCTTCCCGAGTCAATCATTTTACCACTGAGCAACAAAGGTCCAATTGTAGTTAAAAAGAATTGGCAAATATTATTCGAAAAAAAAAATAACAAATGTGTAAATTATTCCGCATAAAATATTCTTCGAAACTTCAATTAGTCAATTTTCTATACCCAATAGGATTATTCATCATTACAAGTGGGTTTTTTTTTAACTTAATGAGGGCGATCAACTAACATTTTCATCTTTACAGGGTGGTCTGAGGGAACTTCATTTTTACCCATCATTTTTATTAGCATTTGAGGGCACCTGTTTTAATAATACAAAGAGTTTTCTATGTTTTTTCTAACGCTGCCACTTATATCATAAAGATATCTATCTTTATATATTGCTGTAGAGTACTTTTATGTTACCTTCTTTGGTAACTAAAGTTATTCATTTTTACCGTTTTCTTGCGTTGCCCAAGTTAGAGTTAAGAAATAATCTCAATAATCTCTACAAGACACTATGAGGACCTGTTTTGTTTTGGGATGTGTCATTCATCTACAGAAAGTATTTTCTGCAGTCACTGAATTTCTCATGTCATTTTATAGTTATTCATCTGTAAATATTGCGTTTTATGATTATGTAACTTTGCAAGACTTAATAGTTATGTTTATTTGTAGACTGTGTTCTGAGGATTTATCTATTCATGCGTCTAAATAAACTACTTTTCCTTTAACACCAGGTACTGTGAAGCCCTTCACGATAGTATATCACACGGACTCCACAGAAGATTCTGCAAACCCCAAAGAAAATGATAATCGCGGATTCTGCTTGGATTATGTTCAGCAGCCATGCGTGTAACTGATGTATACAAAAACAGTTATACCCAAACCACAGCTTTAGGAACAACGTGGCGTTATACTGCTTTCCAGGTTATTATTCTAGATTTACTCATAAAACACACAAAGGCCCGATTTCTTAAACAGTGTAAACCTAGGATACCATATTGTTAGTTAACTAGACACACACAAATGGATTTCATAAACGCATCTGACGCGGTTCTGTGTATGGAAATCCATTTGTGTGTCTAGCTAACTAACAATATGGTATCCTAGGTTTACACTGATTAAGAAATCGGGCCAAAGGAGGCACACGGTGAAACATTCCTCTAAGTACATCTAGGTATCCCTCGCTCTAAGTTATAGCTTCGCAATGCATATAGCTAAGGACTGCTCTAAGACCAACGAGTGTGATATACTGCTCTCAGAGTTATATATAGCTTCCAACAGCATATATGGAATAAGAGAGGACAGTCAACCGAAGCATTATTCTAATGTCCAACGATCTAATAAAAAAAAAATCTGCTATAGCTTCATTAAGCATATTGTATAGAAAGGCTTAAGAAAGGCGGATATATTGCAAAATATATGATAAAGAAGAGAGGATATTCTGACGAAGCACTGTTCTACACAGTACGAAGTGATATACTGCTTTACAAAGAAATAATATCATAGTTCGCATTCACTGAAGAGGAAAGGTACATTCAAGTAAAGCAGTGTTCCATGTGCAAGGCATAAAATTCTCGTTCAAGTTTCTACCTTCACAGTATACAGACATGAAAAGAGGATTGCCAATTAAGGGTGGTCTTTGACACATAAACAACTTGCTTTAGTGTTCTTTAATTTCTTTAATGATGCTAATTAGTACTCATTTTACGTACAGGTAGGAGACCTGTTGATTTTCAGAACTAAGGTCCGTAACTATATACTTCATATGTCGTATTATGCGGCAAGGTTTACCCAGACGCAGAATGACTACCAATTTTCTGCTTGTTTGAGACGCGTATTGGAGCATGTCAACAAACGGGTTGAGGTGACAATAAAGAGTCCATGAGACAAATTGCATAAGATTTTTTTTTTCTAGTGTGACGAACGGTTTTACGATGATAATTTAAAGTGCGATATAAAATTTACAGCGCGACTTATGATTGGTAAAGATGTCGACAGCATAATTCCATGAAACGGAAATGTATTAGTGACTCTTCTCCCTCTATGACACGAGATTGTAAAATAATACTCTAAAATAAAAATTACAAAATACCTCTGAAATAAATACATGATCACCCGATTTCTTAAACAGTGTAAACCTAGGATACCATATTGTTAGTTAGCTAAACACACACAAATGGATTTCATAAACGCATCTGACGCGGTTCTGTGTATGGCTAGGATCCCGTACTGGATTTCATAAACGTTCTGACGCGGTTGTGTGTATGGCTAGGATCCCGTACTGGATTTCATAAACGCATCTGACGCGCTTGTGTGTAAGGCTAGGAACCCGTACAGGATCCTAGCCATACACACAACCGCGTCAGATGCGTTTATGAAATCCAGTACAGGATCCTAGCCATACACAGAACCGCGTCAGATGCGTTTATGAAATCCATTTGTATGTGTCTAGCTAACTAACAATATGGTGTCCTAGGTTTACACTGTTTAAGAAGTCGGGTCAATATCTTGGTACCGTCCTAGCCCTTGGTTGATAAGGGAGTCCGTGACGTAAAACCGGAACACCGGAGCACATTTACATACGCTTTAGTTAATGTTACTGGATCAAGTAAAGATAACGACTCCAAGTACCTCAAATAACCCCGTAAGTAGTTAGGTTCGGTTCGATTAGGTTAGGTTAGGCATTAACCTAACCTAATATAACCTAACAACTAACGGGGTTATTTAATGTATTGGGAGTTGTTTCCTTTAATTGATCCAATTTAATAGCTGCTCTCAAAATACTATAAAAATACAGTATCCTGATTAACAATAACCTAACTATATATTACTCTAGCATCGATTAGAGATGAATGTATCAACTGAATATAAGTATCTATATGCTTTGGCTCAGCCACCCCCCTTATAAGGGGGAATGAGGCTTTGGAATCATGGATGATATTAACGATATTCAGAGCAGTGTATCCGCTTCGCTCCGGTTTTTCGTCACGGACTCCCTTTTCTACCAAGGGCTAGGACGGTTGCCTTCTTCGCAGCGAAGGACTTGTTTTGGCAGATGTAATCGTTACCCTGAGTGCATGCCCTTGCTAACCTCAGACCGTAACGGGGCGCGAACCCTCGACCTGACACCTCAAAGTCGCGGACGCTACCGCTTGAGCCACGGTGACTACTCTTTCGTCTGTATTAATATATATAATCTTTTAAGTCAGATAATCAACGATGCTTAATATAATGAAATTAGGTAAACGTGGATATTAGTACTTTAATACTTTCGGTTAAGTTTATTTTGTTACTCTTTTATTCAGGATTTTCAGTCATACATTATATACGAAATTTTCTAGTATTTTCATGGCGCCAATTACTATGTCTCCACCTGTTTCAACTTATAATTACAATATATAATTAAATGCTTCTACGGATATAAACCTTTGATTATATTTAACGGTTTAAATATATTCTGGTTTGTTGTCTCACCAGTGTTGATGTTAAACCACAATGACGTAAATAAAACAGTTACGAATATTTTAGCATAATATTAGTCGTAATATACTGAAATCCTGTAGCGACTATTTTATCCAAGCCATTATGGTTTAATATCAAATTTCCGAATTATGTATTACTACCCATTTCAAATCAGGATTACTTAATATGAGAAAATGGTTTTACGGAATTTATTAATATGAGAAAATGGCTTTACGGAATTTATTGTCACTTTACGGAATTTGCGAATTATGTATTACTAACCATTTCAAATCAGGATTACTTAATATGAGAAAATGGCTTTACGGAATTTATGAATATGAGAAAATGGCTTTACGGAATTTATTAATATGAGAAAATGGCTTTACGGAATTTATTGATATGAGAAAATGGCTTTACGGAATTTGCGAAATATGTTTTACTACCCATTTCAAATCAGGATTACTTAATATGAGAAAATGGCTTTATGGAATTTATGAATATGAGAAAATGGCTTTACGGAATTTATTAATATGAGAAAATGGCTTTACGGAATTTATTGATATGAAAAAATGGCTTTACGGAATTTGCGAAATATGTTTTACTACCCATTTCAAATCAGGATTACTTAATATGAGAAAATGGCTTTATGGAATTTATGAATATAAGAAAATGGCTTTACGGAATTTATTAATATGAGAAAATGGCTTTACGGAATTTATTGATATGAGAAAATGGCTTTACGGAATTTGCGAAATATGTTTTACTACCCATTTCAAATCAGGATTACTTAATATGAGAAAATGGCTTTATGGAATTTATGAATATGAGAAAATGGCTTTACGGAATTTATTAATATGAGAAAATGGCTTTACGGAATTTATTGATATGAGAAAATGGCTTTACGGAATTTGCGAATTATGTTTTACTTCCCATTTCAAATCATGATTACTTAATATGAGAAAATGGCTTTATGGAATTTATGAATATGAGAAAATGGCTTTACGGAATTTATTAATATGAGAAAATGGCTTTACGGAATTTATTGATATGAGAAAATGGCTTTACGGAATTTGCGAATTACGTTTTACTTCCCATTTCAAATCAGGATTACTTAATATGAGAAAATGGCTTTATGGAATTTATGAATATGAGAAAATGGCTTTACGGAATTTATTAATATGAGAAAATGGCTTTACGGAATTTATTGATATGAGAAAATGGCTTTACGGAATTTGCGAATTATGTTTTACTTCCCATTTCAAATCATGATTACTTAATATGAGAAAATGGCTTTATGGAATTTATGAATATGAGAAAATGGCTTTACGGAATTTATTAATATGAGAAAATGGCTTTACGGAATTTATTGATATGAGAAAATGGCTTTACGGAATTTGCGAATTACGTTTTACTTCCCATTTCAAATCAGGATTACTTAATATGAAAAAATGGCTTTACGGAATTTATTGTTATTGGTTTAAGGCAATTCCGCTTTTCCAATCCTGTCATTTGTGACTTTAAATGTAGTTTGTTTGTTTGTTTTTGTAATAAAATGGTTCAGTTGAATCTAGCATTTAATAGTTAAGGGTTAATTCTGTATTGTTAGCCAGCCATTGGAGATTGCAAATCCGCTCTTCTCAAAGACCCAGGTCACATTCCTTTCCAGGAGATTCCAGATTCCAGGATACCTCCATTCCTCCCTATTTGTAAGTGTCGCTTCAACAGTTGCATGGCCCCCACAAGTGATTACAAGCTTACAGGAGCAGGGCTTTGTTAAATTTTAATTTGTGGTCGCCTAAATGCTGTGTACAAAGAATTTCCACATTACATACGAGTATTTACATAACGTTTACATAATACATTCTTTCCTCGTTTGGAATTCATTCCCAAACAAAAATTCCTTCCCAGTCCCATTCCGGAAAAATACTTTCCCTCGTATTAGGAAATCCTCCCAAGGGCGCCAAGTCCCCCCTCTTTGAGAATCACTGTTCTAAATCAATAGTACATTGTATAAATGATAAGGTATTAATGGTACAAATAAACTAGAGTTAATATTATAATAGGTATTTTTGGAGACCCGATTGTCTCTGGCACCAGTTTTTAATGCAAATATATACTTGTCTGAATATGTTGTTTTCATTACCTTCAGCATAATATGTTTATAGTGCCTGCTCTGAGAATTTCATACTACAATGAATAGTGCCAAAAACCGCAGGGGTG
>JAXCGZ010001896.1:45000-50000 GCA_037179515.1 Halocaridina rubra
CCTGCAAACAAGTTTTCTTACGAAGCTTCAAACTATGACCTCTAGTTCTAGAGCCAGCCATATCGAAATATCGATCCCTATCCACTCTATCATAACCATGAAGGAATTTAAAGACTGTCACCATATCCCCCCTTACTCTTCTAGCTTCGAGTGATGGCAAGTCTAATTCCCTCAGCCTCTCATCATAACTGAGATTGCGTATTTCTGGCACCAGTTTCGTGGCATGTCTTTGAACTTTTTCAAGCTTAGCTATGTGCTTTTTCAAGTGCGGATTCCAAAAGGGGGCTGCATATTCGAGTTTTGGCCTCACATAGGTTACATAAATATTTCTGAACATTTCCTTGTCCATGTGCCTGAAGGCTACCCTTACATTTGATAAGAATGCATATGCTGCCCTTACTACGCCATTTATATGTATTTCTGGAGACAAATCTGCCAGTATGTTTACTCCTAGATCTCTCTCATTTTCTGTCTCTTGAAGTTGTACTCCAGCCACCGAGTAGTCAAGCTTGGGCCTTCTTGCACTTGTACCCATTCTCATTACCTTACATTTTGAGGTATTGAATTTCATTAGCCACTTTTCTGACCACTCATGCAGATTATTTAGATCCTCCTGAAGTTCTCTACCATTGTTCTCGTTTTTTACTTTCTTCACAATCTTTGCATCATCTGCAAACATATTCATGAATGAATTTACACACTCTGGTAGGTCATTTACATATACAAGGAACAAAAGTGGCCCTAAAACTGAACCCTGTGGAACTCCACTACTAACTCTTCTCCATTCAGACACTGAGTGTCTTACTCTAACCCTCTGTTCCCTTCCTTCTAAGTAAGTTTTTATCCATTCCAAGACATTTCCACCTATTCTAGCCATTGATTGCAGCTTCCTAATAAGTCTCCCATGTGGAACAGTGTCAAACGCTTTCTGGAAGTCTAGGAATATGCAATCTGCCCAGCCCTCTCTTTCCTGTAAGATTTGGCTTACCTCATCATAAAATTCTAATAAGTTTGTTACTGTTGATCTACCTTCTCTGAAGCCATGTTGCCTCACTGACAAAAAGTTGAAGGATTCCAAGTGAAGAGAGATATGTTTCCTTAGTAGTTTCTCCATAACTTTGCAAACTATGCTGGTCAAGGAAACTGGTCTATAGTTCAGAGCCGTATCCCTCCTTCCCTTTTTGAAGATAGGTATCACATTTGCTTGTTTCCAGCATCTTGGAATCTCCCCCGACTCCAGTGACTCCTTAAATATGATACTTAGTGCCACTGATATTGTGTTTGCGCATTTTTTAAGCACATGAGGGGATATGTCATCAGGACCTGTAGCTTTATGAACATCTAAATCCATCAGCGCTTTGCATACCTCTGTGGCTGTAAGGTTGATGTTCTCTAATACCGGCCCTTGAGCTTCTATCACTGCAATCTGAGGGGGTGGGGTATTTTCTACTGTAAATACTGACTGAAACTCCTTGTTCAATTCTTTGCAGATCTCTTCGTCCGTCTCAGTGATGCTTCCATCCGCTCTCTTTAGCCTTAAAACCTGTTCTTTTACCTTCAGTTTTCCTCTGATAAAGCTGCGGAAATGCTTGGGATTTTCTTTAGCCTTCCTGGTGATGTCCCTCTCATAATCTCTCTCTGCCTCTCTCCTTTTACTTAGGTAGTCATTTCTTGCTCTTTTGTAGGTTTGCCAGGCATTTATGTTTTTTCTCCTCCTATACCTTTTCCAGCATTTGTCTCTCCACTCCTTAGCTCTTTTACACCCATTATCGAACCATTTCTCTCTGGCATGAATTACACCTACTTTGGTGACAGGTATGCAGCAATCTACTATCTTCCCATATTTCTCACAAAAGATGTCATACATTTCTTGTACAGATTTGTTGTAAAATAAGGTTCTCCAGTCAATAACTGCAAAAAGCTCATTCATTTTGATGTAATCTCCTTTCCGATAGTTCCTCCTCATGTCCTCAGTGCCTCTACTCTCAGGAAGAATATCTTCAATGATATACTCCATCAACAACACACAGTGGTCACTCTGTTGATATATATATATATATATATATATATATATATATATATATATATATATATATATATATATATATATATATATATATATATATATATATATATATATATATATATATATATATATATATATATATATATATTTTTGTGCGTGTATATATATATATATATATATATATATATATATATATATATATATATATATATATATATATATATATATATATATAGATATATATAGAGAGAGAGAGAGAGAGAGAGAGAGAGAGAGAGAGAGAGAGAGAGAGAGAGAGAGAGAGAGAGAGAGAGAGAGAGAGAGAGAGAGATGGATGCATTAGTAGACAGCCTTTGTAACGGGTCCCGCAATATATAAACATCACATTTCCCAATTCTTGTAATAATTTCAGTTACTTAACAACTACTATAAAAACCGATATTCGCAACAAATTTAAATATTTACCCTCAAATTATTTCAAAATATAGGCTGGGAGAAATTCATTATTTTCTTGTAGTCACCATTCACCAATAGCTGTCTTATGCTTTGTTTATAAAAACATATAGCAACCCAAAGTTGTGTAATAGGTCAAGGGTTAGTCGAGCTCTTTTTAAACTGTTTTCTTGCTTTTTATTCTGCTTTGTGTTCAAAATATTAAATGGATATTTAGAAATTAAAGGCTCCCGGGGCTCTGGTATATCAGTGGCCCAGGTAGGGTAATCTGAGTGCCATATTGAAGATGTTGTGTTTTGCTGCTAATTTTCAGAGGGGGACCTGCTTCACGCTGGAGTTTTGAGAGGCTTTTGGCCATTAAGTATGTTCCAGTAGTTGTACCGTGATAGAGGCTTTATGACAACATGAATATTTAATCTTTGGTCTTTTCTGTATATCTATTACTGTACTTAATCCATTTCCTTAGAGGTTTGTGCCAAATGTTGGTTTTTGATACTGTTGTATTACATAAAGTTATTGATGTAGCTCACTGTAACAAGCCTATGATGCTTATGCCACTGCTGACACCTGAGTGCCAAAAGGAAATCTTAGGCTTTGTTACTAGTGTATGAGTCACAACTGGAATTTCTTGGCAAGCCAGGGCACTCGGGGTTACTATTTGCTGAGGCTCACCAGTTGAATTCAAGGGTAAGAGTTTCCAACTAGATACTGCAAGGCTATGACATGTCTTTACTCTAATTCTTACCAAATGGCCCATATATAATATCTACATTCTTGCTATGTAGAATCAGCCTGACATATTAGGTTGGGAGGTCCATATATCAATGTATCAATATAAAGTCCAGACATCATGTTATTTTATGACAACTGTCATTGATGTCCAAATTTACAAGTGGCTTGTACAATTTACAGGCTGAAAAAAATCATGTAAATATGTTTTCAAGCTTGAATTTCGTTTTACTGGTCACGTCTAAAATCATTCCCAAAAGTTTCTGCAGGCAGAGACATTTATTCCATTGTTTGATAAAAGTAATTAAGAAAATATTTCAAAATTATTGCTTCAACGACAGAGCTTCATTTATTAGCCATCATAATAAAGACTATTTCAGATTATATACACAGCTCCAACAGTTTGAGATATCTGCAAAAGTAATTGTTGCCGTTTTCATATTGTATGGATATCTGCTCAAAATATATAAATCATACAGCAGTGCAGGTTCGGCTGATGATATCACATCAAATGGTTAACATTGAGGAAGTTTTTATTAGAGAAACCTCTTGGAATACTATACAAAAAAAAGAATTAAAAACAACAAATCCTTAGCTAAACTTCTCTCGCATACCATTTAAATTTTTTTTTTTAAACAAGCAAAAAAAAAAGTAGTTTTGGCTCTGTTACCATATGTAAAGCACTAAGTACTGGGGATATTATTATATCATGAAGGAGAAGCTTTGCTGTTTCCAGAACCGTCTCCTAATTACGTGTAATGAAAACAATACATTTACATCTGCCTGCATGTTTAAAACCAGTCTTTTGCAGGGATATATAAACTATTTATCAAAAATACTAAAATATGTAGAGGCAATAGAATAGCGAATAATGAATTTTAAAGTCAGTTACCAGCCAAGAGCAATAATGCTACAATAGATTCCATTTTCAGTACATTTTAAAATACTGTATATGAATAAAGAACTCAAAACATAAAAAAAAATAGACTCCTATCCTAAACTTTTTTTGAACAAGTTCATCAGGATGGCATCATTCTAATAATACTATATTCATACTCGCATCCAATATTTTTCTCAATGGACGTTTTACTGATGATGGTTTCATTAGCTAAAGAAGCTGATGGAACTAACATCGGCAAAATGTCCAGTAAGAAAAAATCTTGGATGCGAGTATGAATCTTGTATTACTAAACAAACCTAATCTAATCATGTGTACTGGTTAAATAGCATCAGAGGAAAACAATGCTTTCTAAAAAAAAGAAAAAATTTTGCTTACAGATTGAAATATAAAGGAAGGAAGTAATCTCTGAAAAAAAAAAAAAACAGTCTCCAGGCTGTTTCCAACATGGAAGAAGTTGATAAAGGTAAGTTAGTTAAATTATACTTAAAAATATTACTGTATCAGGTATCAGTTTTTTCTTGGTTTTTCATGTTCCCTCGTCTTAAGTTACCTCTCCAATTGCAGCTACAGCTTATCCTCTATGCAACACAGACCTATTTAATTTTCAACAATCATGGACTACCTCATATCATTTTAAACTTTTCTTTATATTTAATTTTGTTGTATTTACTTTAGCTTAAAGGTAAGTCAGGTGCTTGTAGGAAAAGCTAAATTCTGTACAGTAAAGCATATGCTGAATTCTAAGTAGTAGCTAAATAAAATAACTCCATACAGTCTTGCAAAATATTGTCTTCCCCACCCAACCCCCAATAATTAGTTAGCCTTTAGTTCTTACTCTTTAAGATTCAAGAATTTATTGTATTTGTAAATAAATACCGGTTAATAGAGCAT
>JAXCGZ010001896.1:55000-92500 GCA_037179515.1 Halocaridina rubra
TCCTTTTTAAAAAAAACATGACATACTGTCAGTGTTTTTGGTAGCTAAACTAAACCAAAATGAAGGAATTAATATCTTCCTTTTTATGTATATCATTAAAGCTGCAAAAGATAGCGAATGACTTTGAACTACAGTACTTCTCAATTGCTTATAATATTTATGGTAGTTATACTTTTGTGTTAATGGGCAGGTAACTGAAAAGTGAATTATTACAGTGGATCTTAAATACAGGTTTCATTATTTTCTATCTAGTTTTTTGAAGACGTGCAACTGAAAACCGTATAATTTTTAGCTTACTTGAATTCTAATATCAATATTTACTTTCTTGTTCCTGCTCACAGGTAACTGAGAATCGGGAGTTGCAGGTGTCTTTGGAATTATTAGCCTACAAGGAAAAATTATTACGTGAGAAACTAATTTTACTGAGACCTGCTGGAGGCTTATTACAGCTTACTATACTTGCAAGAGTATTAGGTTAGTAAAAATAATTTATTAAACTCAACAAATTATCTAAAAAAAATTTATTTACTTTTAATTTCATGAATCTTGCTTTTGCCTTATGAAGATATCTAGGAATATGTATAAGTGTAATCTTTTTAGCATGACATTATATTTTATAGAATCTAGATAGGTAATTACAAATGGACAAATATTGGATGGCAAAAAGACATTAATATACCCTGTCCGTCCCTACCTTATAAATTGGCTGTTATGGGAAAAAAAAATCAAAGAGGTTTTGACCAGCCTATCACTTCTGTGTCATTTTAAGTCACATTTACAACCTGTGAAGAATATGCTTGCTTCATTTATTCTTCCACATCACTTTTGAAAAGAAATTTAATAAATATTCATAATACTGTACTACTGAATACATCAATACATATCAATATTATAAGAATAGAGAGAAAGTTCTTTACGATTCATTGGTGATGCAGCTCAAAGAATAAGCTAGAACATTATGTCTAAGGTTGGTTGTAGAAAAGGGTATCCATATATTATAGGTAACTTTTATTATCTTCATTCCCAGCAGTCAAGTTTAACCTTTTAAAGCATGGTTGGCTGTATTACTTCTTTGTACAGACACTCCCCTACTTACGAACGAGTTAGATTCCAGAAGTCCGTCCATTCATGTGTTTAGGTTTTATATATATATATATATATATATATATATATATATATATATATATATATATATATATATATATATATATATATATATATATATATATATATATATATATATATATATATATATATTAAGAACTGCGCGGTACATACATATGCAGCTCTGTACAATACTTAGGATAAAGACAATTACTACATAACACATAAAGTATACAGTATTAATGAATTTTAATACAGTACTAGTAATGTAATAACACAGTAACATTCATTAATACATGGGTAGATAATGAGTAGGTTTTTGTTCGTAACTCGGGTGTTCGTAAGTAGGGGAGTGTATTACATCATAATAATTTATCGATGACCAAAGTATATTTATCATTAACAAACTAAAACCAGCTGCAAACTGCAAGAAAGGAAGAGCAATAGCAAACCAACTACTAGAGCTAAAAACTATTGGAAAAGTATGGCTGACCTTGGTGCTTTTGTAATTAGTTGTCATTAAATTATTGGTCCATATATCATAACAAATCTTGCACTTTCAGTGAACTGCGAAAATGCATGTGCAAAAGAAAGCTAAAGACTAGAATGTTCCATGGAAATAATAAAACCTGCCTTAGTATTAACTTTCTCAGCCAAAAATGCAGAAAAATTGCATGCGTCTAGGAAAAAGACTTGACGAATATTGTGGTTTTATATGGAGTGGTAATGATAGTAGTTGTACTTATCTAATAATTTGTTCCAAAAAGAGATTTGACAGTCTTGACTGGTCTGGGAGTGTTTTTCTTGAGTTGCATTGTTTGCATGATATAAACTTTGAGAGGTCAATCAGGTATGCTTAATGTGCAGAGTGAATCACTTAATTTTTTAATTTTATTTAGTCTTGGAATTGTCCTATTCCATTTTTGCTATATACTTAATTATGAAATATCTCACATTAATCCCAAAGTGCCTATTATTAAAGAAAAGGAAAGAATTCAGCCCTGTAATTAATATCAGTATTGTATTTTGCATTTTTTCCCTATTAATAGTTTCATGTAATATCAAGGCAATTGTTGTAAGAAAATTAAAAGCACAAGCAAGACATTCTCCTAGTAACCATTCAACCTACGTAAAAGTTAGTTTTGCTTCCATATGTGAGTTTTTGCACACATTATCTTATCCTGCTGAAGCTAGGAGGGTAGCCACAACTGTAAAAAAAAAGATCTATGGATAATTATTCTTGATGAAGGGTGAAAACAATTCCATCCTGTTATTCCTCGACTGCTGTATGAAGTGATTAAAAGGGGTATTCCAGATGACGACTGAAAAATTACTACGGGGTCCTCGACTTGCGTCATTGTTCCATACCTGAAACATGACGTACCCCGAATTTCAGTGTAAGTCAGAACACACCTAAATATGACCTATGCTACTGCAGTAGTTACGTTTCTCCCTTTTACATGCATTTTGCTATCTCTAATTTCACTTCCATGGTGATGGCTTTTCTTATCTTCGAAGCACTGCCATCAAAAGAATCTGCATTACACTTGGGAGACACAATACAGGCAAAAAAAAAAAAAAAAAAAAAAAAAAAATTAATTTATGGGAACATTGTAACTTAAAGACATCATTAACCGAAGACCCCTTGTATATCACTATCCTTGCATGTTTTAGAGAGCAACTAAATGGGATATTATTGGTGATGGAAGACAAATAATACTGCAGTCATATTCTCTATCTTACGAAGAAATTACCAGGCACAGCCATTATGCAAGAGAGAAAGAATTCCCAGTCTCTTCCTCTCTTGGAGTTTTATCCAGCAAGAACAAAAAAATAACAGCAAGAACAAAAAGAACAGAACTTTAATTTTCTTTTTTGCAGTACAAAAAATACAAGAGGTTAAAAATGCATAATGAGTAATCAAAGTTTGTTTTATGTAAGTCGTGTTGTTAAAACAATTTATATTTCAGGTAAAGGCAAAGGGACGCCAATGTTACGAGATAACATAAAATGCATTGGCGTTGAGGTTGATGATGAATCGGAGGCCTCAGATTGGCAAGGGTTCTCTTAAAGGTCTTGATAACTCCTCCCAGTAAAGTTTTTAAGACTATCAAAATAAGTTTTCTAATATTTTTCTTCAATAGCGTAACTTAATAAAGGTTATGATTTTTATTTTGGAGCTTCAGGCTAGGTTTTGGCATATTTCAAGCGCCTGACCTCTTGGGATAGTATCCACAAGTAGCCAGCCATTTTCCTTTTTGGTATCCTTTTATGCCTGCTAAGTTGGCAGCATTGACTATATGACATATGTCACCTATGTCCTTTCCACATCCTCCTTATGGCTTAGGGAAGCTTTTTTCCTTCATCACAGAGTGAGTTAGGCTCACTCTCCAAGTCCTATTTTATGGTAGTATAACTAATATTAAGTTTTGTATGCTTCACTTGATCTACTGGTCAGCATTCTGTAGTTTTGATATTTGTAGATTGTGTACTAATATGCTACCGCCATACGTATCAGGGTATATGTCATTCCAGAACTGTGTGTCTTGAATCAAGTGTTGAAGCTTTCTTCTATTCTCATTCATTCTAGAGTGAGGTATCTTCAGTAATAAGCATGTTGTTTGCTGTTTAGTGCATCTTTTATCCCCAGTATGGGAGCATACACAAACTGGTTGGACCTGGGGAATGATGGATGCCATTCCTAACTACCTATAATCCTTTTGTAGTTACGGTCCCTACATCGATATTTTATAGAATTCCTAAAAGAAAGACTACTATATATATAGTTATGATATAGATTACCATTATTGTAAAATTTGTCTATAATCTAGACTTTTCCACGATTAGATAATATGGTTTTAAATTGTGCCGGTCATATAGGTTTGGTGACTTAAGACTGTGTTGTTGTGTTTGGTAAGGACTAGGTAAATTTGTTGAACAGCAGTTAGATTTTGTAGCGAGTCCTAACTGTCATAAGAGGATGGAATGACAGTTTTGAAAGTGACAATGCGAAGGTTGTAGTGAATGTAGACTGCCTTGTCCTGTTTGGTATACAAGAGATTGTTTTGGACACACCTGTAATACAGGTTGTAATTAGTGTAGACTGTCTTGTATTTGTAATAGCATTTAGATATGACGTTTATACATGTTATAGTGTATGTAGACTAACTTGTTGTCTTGTAGTGCATATTTACTTAAGAAAATATTAACATTTTTCAGATTAAGTGGTATAGAGTTCTGGTATATCTTATGTTTGTTATATAAATATTGAAATATTTGTGTTATAGACAGGCTGACTGCACATGACGCCATAAAGCATAAGATATATGTTTTAACAATGTAATTTACCAGATATTGATACAATAATACTTTGTATATAATATTTTTTGTATTTTACACATTTTGTGCATATTTTAATAGTTTGACTGCTAGGAATACATAAAATATTCTTTTCAGCAGAAGAACAGATATATAAAAATGAAATTGTCAAGCACTTTGTGATATTAATTTGCTTTATAATTGTGACTGGTACTTTTATAATCTTGTTAACTATTCACTACCAGTTATACAGTCATTTTAAAATGTGAATGTGACATTTTGTAAGTCAATAGAGATACTGTACTTTGATTTCAGAATTTAGACAACTATTACATGTCCATTTTGGCAGCTTAAGAAAACTGCTATGTTTTGAAGTGTATGAGTGACATTACTTTTTCTCCATCCCTTATTGTGCCATTATTCTTGTTAATCAAGTCTCAGAATGGAGTTAGTATACCTCCAAACAGCAATACCATTTGTATATTCAATTTCACCAAATGAAGTGACATTATCAGATAGCTATACTTAAATTCCCCCTGTAAGAGGGCAAGAATACTTCCTCCATGTTCCCCTACGTGCTCGTATTTTCTTCCCTCAGAGTCAAGGTATTTTGCTTTGACTAAGCCACTCCCCTTACAAGGGGAATATGTCTCTTGTACTGTATTTAGACATACTTGTATAGTGCAATTCAAACTTTTTCTTGTATCACAACTAACTTTACAGTTTAGTAAACCCTAAAACTATGCCATAAATTTCCAGATTTTTTTCTCAGAAATATAAACTTTGACTAGAGTGCTTTCATGAGCATAAGTATTGGTTGTACCAGTTATCTACCTCTTAATCTTGTGCCTTCTGGCTTTCTATGCATCCAGGTACTTCAGATTAAGTATGCATGTGGTAAATGTTTTTGTTCCCACTGAATGATAATTTACTGTGTTCATATATTTTTAATATACCGTAACAGTGCAGTTCTACATGCTCTGTGATGTGTTTACAGACTGTAGTATATACATATTAGTTCATTTTCTATGTATATGTAATGAATTTAGTACAGTAGTACATACGAGCTTCATTCTTCAAGAAGAAATGATCATGAAACACTTGCTTAGATATCAAGATTACTGTATGTCCCTTATATATCTATACACATGATTTAAATATTTACTTTGTCAACTGTACATTTTTATAAGCTTATGCCAGTAGTTCCTTCATTTATATAAGGAAATGTTTTCATCTACCCTTTTTGCAAATACTTTACGTTCTATGACTTGTACATTTCCAGATCGGATTGTTTCTTTCTTATTTGCTCTTAGGTTCTAAAGATGGTAAAAATTTATTTCCCTGTCATTAAAGTTACTGTATTAGGGAGAGAGGATATCTGAACAGAAAAATTATTGTGAGTATGGCCTTGTTGTATTATCACTTACTATTACTTAACTTGGTGATAGAGTAGCAAAGAATCCTCCCTCGTACGCTCTAAGTGTCACAGAAGGTGAGTACAAAGTATATACTTTTTGGAGAGGGAGCAACAAACCCCTCTCGTATTTCCTGCATATTAATGGAAGATACTATAAGAGATAGGGTATCAGAGGCCAGTATACCTTTTCTTCCAGATAGTTTTTTCTTGCAGCACACTAACTGGAAAAAATGGGATTGTAAGGCTTAATTAAGCCTTTGGTGCATCAGTTCTATTTGTTAAAGTTATGCCATCCTGCTGGTGATTGCAAGTCGTACTGTTTGTTATAGGTTGCTACACATAAAGAACAGGAGAAGCCAGTTCTCTTCAATGTGAAGATATTCTTATTACTGAACGACTGAAAGTGAACATGGGCAACAAGTGGAATAGTAAGATGCCTTTGTGATTCAGTTTCTTAATTGTGGTTGCAGGCATTCGGCTACATTCTAGAGAAATAAGAATTATATGTAAAATAGGATACTCCCCTTTTTTTGTTGAGTTAAGGCAAATATATTGTCTTTAACAGGATACAGTGTCATGTTAAATATATATACACTGTATATATATATATATATATATATATATATATATATATATTATATATATATATATATATATATATATATATATATATATATATATATATATATATATATATATAACATCTGCTGTTCTTCACTATTATCTGTAATCATATAACGTGATATTGAATGTGATATTAGAATCCAATGGAGGACGTAGTTGACATAATTAGTTCTAGGAGCCTCTGTTAACAGGATGGCAACGTAGTTTTTGTACTCTATATAATACTCAATTTACAGGAGACTAATGAAGTCACTTCTTTAAACAAAGACATTGGGTATAATCAAGAAATCTCATGTTAAATGTAATCAAGTTGGTTCCTTTGTAATGTTCATATTTATGTACACACTATAATCAGAATACAATCCTAATCTTTATTTGTTATTTACCTTAGTCGGTTATTATAATTTCCATGTACAAGGACATGCATCTGATGTCATGACTGTACTTTAGCATGTAAGCTTTTATACAAGGATATGAAACTCTATGTACTTATTTATATATTATATACATACAGGGGGTCCCCGTTTTAATTCGTTCCGAGGTAAGTCGTTTTGAGGTTACATTAGAGACCAATAAATAATTAATAAATAAAGTTTTCAACATACCAATCATTAAAATGCAAACCAGCCACAATAGTAAAGGTAAGCAATATTGTATACTGTACTTTAACTATATTTATGTATTACATTAAGAAAATAGGTTGCTTTTCTATGTATTACAGTATTTTTTCTAGCACTGTGGAGGACCTAGGTTCGAATTACAGGTGTGTTACGACTTAAGTCGAAATCCGACTTTAGTCAGCTGTCAGGAATGGAACCCTGATGTAAAGTGGGGACCCCCTTGTGTGTGTATATATATATATATATATATATGATATATATATATATATATATATATATATATATATATATATATATATATATATATATATATATATATATATATATATATATATATATATATATATATATATATATATATATATATATATATGCTCCCCAATTTACAAACAAGTTGTTCCGAACGGCCGCTCATAAGCTGATATTTTGTATGTACAGTACTGTATTGGTTATCCAGTATACACCAAACATTCCTACATCATGTAAGTAACATAATACAAAAGCCCCCTTACTTATGAACAACGAGTTACCAATATTCATAGATACGAACAAAAACCTGCCCATTATCTACCCAAGTATTAAGTATGTTTTACTGTAATGTACTGAATTATTAGAGTATTAAAATTCATTAATATTGTATACTTTATGCTTTATGTAGTAGCCAAGTGTCTTTAGCCTAAAAGTGCTACACAGTACTGCATATGTATATACTGTACAGTACTTTTTTTTACCTAGACACTATTTATGAACAATTCTGCTTACGAACGGACTTCTGCAACCTAACTTGTTCATAAGTCAGGGAGTGTCTGTACAACTGTATTAGAACATAATACATTTTATATATATATATATATATATATATATATATATATATATATATATATATATATATTATATATATATATATATATATATATATATATATATATATATATATATATATATATATATATACATACACTCAGTTCGCTTTTTACGCGTGTTTAAAATCCGCGAAATTGGAATAACGCCCCCAAAAAATGATAGTAAAAATATGCGAAATACACAACGCCGGCCCAAAAAAATTTGAAAAAAAAAATTCATTTTAGTAAACAATCGACCGCCTCGAAGGCACTTTTCCGCCATGCAGCCATGTGCTTCAGTGTCTCTTTACCCAGCATAGTGCATGGATATATCACTTGTTCTAACTGTGTTTGTGTTAAGGTTTGTATATCCTCAGGGAAAAAGCGTGCGAGAGCGCATCAGCTGATACGCAGACGGCAAAAGGTTTGCAAATAAAGGTTAGTTCGCCCGCATCCTCCTCTTCTACCGCTTAATGCGATCGGATATTATGGAGAGAATGGAACTTGCCATATAATATCGTCTGGGAAATAGCGTGCGAGAGTACATCAGCTGATACGGAGGCAGAAAAACGTTTGCAGATAGAGGTTTGTTCTCCCGCATCCTCCTCCTCTTCTACCGCTTAATGCGATCGGATATTATGGAGAGAATAGAAAAAAAGCATTAAGAACAAACAGCAAACAAACTTGCCATATAATATCGTCAGGGAAATAGCGTGCGAGAGTGCATCAGTTGATACGGAGGTGGCAAAATGTTTGCAGATAGAGGTTAATTCTGTCGCATCCTCCTCCTCTTACCGCTTAATGTGATCGGATATTATGGAGAGAATGGAAAAAAAGCATTAAAAACAAACTTGCCGTATAATATAGTCAGGGAAATAGCATGCGAAAGTGCATCAGCTGATACGGAGGCAGAAAAACGTTTGCAGATAGAGGTTCATTCTCCTGCATCCTCCTCCTCTTCTACCACTTAATGTGATCAGATATTATGGAGAGAATGGAAAAAAAGCAATAAGAACAAACAGCAAACAAACTTGCCATATAATATCGTCAGAGAAAAAGCATGCGAGAGCAAAACGTTTGCAGATAGAGGTTCGTTTTCCCGCATCCTCCTCCTCCTCTTCTACCGCTTAAGTTACGTGCTCACCATCACTATGCATGCCCAGTGTATGCCTGTTGCCCACTGCATAATAGTGCATTAATTTGTTTACTGTACAGTAAATCTGTATATCTTTTATACTCTACACTATTTGCATGTTAATATAAATAACTACAGGTCTTTCTGCTTTGTTATGTACTTATAAAATATGTTTTACTTATCTTATATCTTTGGCATAGGGTGTCTATGTACGGTTGTGAAACGTATCTATGCCTATTTTCATTGTTTCTTATGGAAAATGACTCGTTACTTTGCACGATTTCCACAATACCCATCATTTCTGAGAATCTATCTTCGCGTTATTCCAAGAACTAGGTATATATATATATATATATATATATATATATATATATATATATATATATATATATATATATATATATATATATATATATATATATATATATATATATATATATATAAAGTGTTGAACCAATGAATTAGATGGTACAAGTTGAGGAAGGGAGAATGTTGTATGAAATTCAGTTATGTGGTGGAGCAAGTACAGGACAGTAGTGTAGAGGTGCTGGCTGACTGGACAACTACTGCAGAAGTTGTGAGAGAGAGAGCAAAGAAGGTTCTAGGTGAGACCTCTGAATAGAGGAAGGACGAGAAGGATACTTGATGGTGGAAAGAAGAGGTTCAGGAGAGCATAAGGAATTAGAGGAAAGAAGAAGTCCAGGAGAGCATAAGGAGTTAGAGAATCGCAAAGAAGAATTGGAATAGCCAGGATGATGATGAACGTGGGCAGGAGTATAAGGAGATGCGGAGCAAGATGAAGAGAGAGGTGGCAAAGGCTATGGAAAAGGCTTATAACAAGCATTATGAGAAGTTGGCCAAACTGGAAGGAGAAAAGGACTTGTACCAACTGGCCAGACACAGGGACCAAACAAATGGGAATGCGCATCAGGTTAGGCTGATAAAGGATGCTGATGGTAATATACTGAAAAATGAGGAGAGTGTGTATAGAAGGTGGAAAGAGTATTTTTAGTAGCCAATGCCTGAAGAAAATGAGAGTGACAGAAGAATAGATAATGTGGAGATATTTATCAAGAAGTTCAATGGATCAGTGAAGAGGAAGTAAGGACAGCTATGAAAAAAAATGAACAGTATAATTTTAAACGGAAATTACTGTCTAAAGAAATATAATAGTATTAAATAGCTATCAATGCAAAATATGAAAAAAGACGTAACATTTATTAAAATAAAATTAAATCATACGCAAAGAATTAATACAGTGACAAAAACATATAAAGTAACTATGATATGAAATAATATTAAAATTATTGTAATTAAATGAGTCATGTCTTAAGCAACAATTGGTAAAAAAACAAAAAAAACAAAGTAAACTATCGTATATAAAGAATTAATCGCAATGAGAATTAGAAAAAGAACACTGAAAACTTATGAATGAAGATGTAATTCCTTTGGAAGAATAATTAGTACATGATGCTTCTTGCCAGTATCATGAAATATAAGAGGGCAAAGAAACATACAATTAAGACAATGCTTTGCATATCTGCAAAAAATCTGCACCTCCAACTACCCCAAGCTCTTACTTTGATAACTATATCGATGTCTCATATTCAAGCAATACAAGTACGTAGTGTGAAATGTTTTATATTTTTCATATTTTTATTATATTATTTAACTAAGAAAATGTTCATAAATAGACTATAATAATTGAACTAATAAAATGGTGGTATAAATATTAAAAAAAAGACCAAAAATATGACTTGAAGATGATATACTGTACTGTTAGTAGCTAAAGCAAATGTTCCACTATATCCCCATACTGTCATATTTCCACTGATATAACGGTCTGACCTATGACCAGTTCAACTAATCACCAGATGGTTGGAACCAAATGCAATCGTAATTTGACAACAACTGTACCTCAAAAAAAAAAAAAATAATAATAATAATATATATACTGTATATATATATATATATATATATATATATATATATATATATATATATATATATATATATATATATAATTTTTTTTTCCATCAAATTTCTGCTAGCACATGGCAACATTCATCAATATAAAAATGACAGAATAATTCTTTGGGTAGGAGAGCTGTACACGACTTACACTGTGCACCACAAGCAGTGTGACAGAGGATAGTGGAGAATTGTGGCAAACATTCATCCCCAAAGTGCAATGATTTGTAGATCTTCAGGTGAAATGTTTGCTTTAACTCGGCCATTCCCATTACAAATGGACTACAGCCACAATATGTATTTATTCTATCTAAAAATGTTGAGCTTCTCAATTTTAATCGACAGAGCAAACAGAAAAAGAAATATCTCAATGACTGACCATAAACGAAATGCAGACAACAAAGACAGTTAAGCTGCCCATTCCAAATCGTCATTAGAAACCAAGTCTAGTCACAAGGTAGAATAACAAATGGCATTTAGGAAAAAGAAGTCATTACTATAAGCTTAAATATGCCCCTGCTACTGCACAAAATCTTTGATAAAATATAGAGGGCCTAGCCAGGATTCAACAGCCTCTGAATAGCTATTTTTCCTCACTGCTTCCTACCAGTATATATAGAGCGAGTGTAAGGTAAAAAAAAAAACACCAACCCTTTAATATATCAGCAGTCCAAACAATGATACTCCATAGAAATGGCATAAGCTATGAAAAACTTTGGTAATATAAGTACCGCCTGAAAACATAACAGCTTTCTTTGAAGTCCTCAGAGAGAAGAAATTAATTCATCTCCAAATGAATTACCTGTATATATTTTGCACTGGCCCCAAATTATGCAAGTAACTTAGGAAAATATCTATACAAGTAACCCCCATAATTCATTGAGAAGTAGGTGTAAGTACAGAAAAAGATGCAGAGAGGTCCAAGTCACATACTGTAATTACATACAAATGCAATGAAAATTTAGATATAAAAGAAACACCCTTTATGAATTTAACCTTTTAAAAAATTAAGACACTACCTAGTATTGTCCCAAAAATACAAATGTGTTACATCATATTCCTGTTCAAGTACATTACCACTGCATAATTCCTCATAAAAAAAAGCCTAAACAGATATATATGGTGATGAAATATATGGACTTATTTGAAAGCTATTTTCTCTGCACACTGTTACGTCATTCAGTGCTTCTTCACCTCTCAAACTTTCTTATCTTTTACTTAATTAGAAAAGCTACAAGATATTACTAGGCATTCATACGCATCCCTCGTTTCATGCTCATGGACTTAAGCATATAGCAATGTATGGAAAAATATCAACTCGCTTCATAGCTTTGAACAGTTATTGAGGCTACCACAATGAAAATTGGCTATTAAATTCAGTCTAAGATAGCACAGCAGAATACATACTACTGGTTATTGAGAAGTTTCTATTAACTACAGACTTAAATAAGGGGGAGAATGCTATTGTGCATAGGTGGGTAATGTGCTATGCTACATTTGCAATATGCCTTAAGAATGCAATATTGTTTAAGATATACAGTACAAGAATGAGTGAAGTTCATATCAAGTCCTGTCACATTAATCATGGACATGCGTACAACTGTCCATAATGCACATTTTAAAAGGAACTGTATCATATTGAGGCAAAAGTTTACTTCATGAAATTTTTAATAATGGGTTAGGTTTGGTTGAGTTAGCTATGTCAGTACACCCTCAGTCAATGAACAGGTTATTGATGGAAACTATTTTTAATTGTTTTAGATATATTGTCAAAATTTTATATTTTTATTTCTCTCGTTGGGGTATAAAAGTAAACATATACCATAGTAATAATATCGGAGTACTGTACTCATAAAATGCAGCCATGGGTCCTGAGGAACTCCCTGGAGTGTTACAGCAGGCAAAATCTATTATAATAACATATATTTAAGTAGAAGTATAAATTAGACCATTTAAGCGTCACTAATAAAGGTTAAGGGCATATTAAATAAAAGCGATTGTGACAATCAAAGTTCTAGTTGACAGAGGCCAACTGAAATAAGTAACATGAGGTAAGCAACAAAAGTCATCAAAATGATTCCCCAAAAGCAAGTTTACAACTACAGGTATCCTGGATATACATAAGTAAAGTACTTACAAATATTATCACATCATAAGATGGTTTCTGCCTCTTATATACAGCATGTACTTGATAAAAGAAAAAAAAATGTCGTCACTAATAAACTATTACACTGGATTATTAAGGTGGAAATGGTAAGTTGACAGTTCTCTTGTAACTTTAGCCATTCGATAATGCTGTTGAATCTATTTAAAAGTGCATATTACCATTTATAATAATAATAATAATAATAATAATAAACAGAAGGAAAAAATTATTAGTAGTAGTAGTATAAACAGAATACAGAAGCTTATTAATTTTGCAGCTCGAGTTGCCCTGGGGAATAAGAAAATACGACCACATCACACCAGCTCTCAATAAACTTGGGTGGCTGCGGGCAGAAAATAAGGTCGCTTATGCTATTTATGTTTTTGTATTCAAAATTTTGGACCATCATTATCCTAGCTGGCTATTTGATTTAAAAACAGTCAAGGATATAAGGGGAACCAACACAAGACAGAGCAGTGAGCTCTTTATTCACAGAACATACACAGAAGCAGGTTCAAAGATGATCACTATCAAAGGGCCAACACTCTGGAATAATATTCCAGAGCATCTTAAAAATGCATCCTCTTTCACAGCTTTCAAAGGCAAACTATACAGTTTTCTTTTGGACAAATAGTTGCTGCTCATTAAGAACTAATTATTCTCATTGTAATGAAACAAATATGGAAATGATGCCGATAATAACGATCCTATATCTAGTGGCATACTTACTACTTTATTATTAACATTATTGTAACATTTTTATTACAGCATTATTATTTTCTATGAAAGCTACATTTAATTTAACTATATGTCTAACCCTCTTATTTGTTAGTTTAATTACATGTCTACTTATAAGTTACTATTAATGTTGAATAACCATTGTACAAAATGGAAATAAATGTTTTTGTTTTGTTTTGTTTGTTGTTTTGGTTTCGCTTATTCGTTTCCGTATTTGGGTATAATCCCCCCCCCAAAAAAAAAAAAAATTAGCGTAATAGTGCAATTTAGATTAGTTACTAAGACTATATTTATTTATTTGTCACGTGAGGTAATATCTCCATCTTTTTGCGTCATTACATATGGATGAAATAGTACAACATAACTTTATGTTCAATGATGTACAGTATTACATCTGTTCCTTCGGGAGTCTATACCTAATTGTACTTACCCAACTGTACTCAAGGGCATGAGCCCAATGCTCTTAACTCCCTGTATCCAGGCCATTTTATTATTATTTTTTTTTTTAATATTATATTACACTTATCTGTCCTAGGAACTACCTCACTTCCATTGATCAACTATTTTTTTCATTAAAAAATAGACTAAAAAGAAGTTCTTTTGATGCTTCAAACTATAACCTCTACTCCTAGAGTCATCCATATTAAAGTATCGCTCTCTATTAACCATATCCCCCCCCCCCCACGTTCTTCTAGCTTCGAGTGACAATACGTTTACTTCTTTCAGCAATTCCTCCTAACCGAGATGAATCTTTGTTACCAGTTCTGTAGCATGTCTTCTGAACTTTCTTCAATTTGTTTTAGATTACTTGAAATAATTAAACCATATGATATTGATATGTGCTGAAACATGCTCTAAATAAAATGCAATAAAAATTATCGGGGGAACAATATAATAAATGGAGGCCTACTTGACAGTTACACAAATATTTACGATTAATGTTAGGCCTAGGTTGGGTATACAGCAATTTTCTGCAATCCACACGATAAATTGGAGAGTTGACCCACATGCAACGTCGCTAGGAGAAAGATACTTAATTTCTGGTATAAAGGAAAGGATGAAGAAGTTAGACTTATCAGCACTTGAAGTTAGAAGAAAGTGGGGCTATGGTAACGCTTTCTAAATCCTTTCATGGTTATGACAGCGTGGAAGAGGAGCGTTATATTCATATGGTTGGCTCTAGAACTAGAGGTCATAGTTTGAAGCATCATAAGAGTACTTTTTTGCAGGATGAAAAAGAAGTACTTTTTAGTGCAAGAACTTTTGATATTTGAAATGCGTTACATGAAGAAACAGTAAATGCTAAATACATTTGGAGTTTTCAGGATAGATACGATAGGTATTAATAAATAAAAATGAAGCTGACCAGAATACGGGGAGTTACGAGAATAGAGTTCATACCCGCGAGTGTAATCAGGGATATACTTGTAATTCTTATGACCTTTCATCCTTCAAAAAGCAGATCTATCGTCATCTCAGGCTCTAGTCCTCCATATCTTTGGGTCTTCTGTACTAAGACTTTTTTTGTCTGTCGTTTTCCTTTGTGTGACATGACCTCATCTCTGCCTTGTCCTTAACCTTTTTCTTTTCCTTCGTCTTGGTATATTTCGTGCCCAGGCCTTTATTGATGAGGGCAGTTTCTGCCTGTCACGGTATCACACTCGTAAAAAAAAAAAAAAAAAAAAAAAAAAAAAAAAAAAAAAAAAGCCCAATGGAGTATGCCCCCGATCAGTCCCAGATTAGGCACCTGATGAAATTTTTATGTGCTTAATCTAGAAATGAGGCAAAATTTTTGCTCAATTACCTTAGGTTAACCTAACCTAGGTCAGCCTAACCGAACAATAAATTCCCTAAGGAATGCCTCCAAAGGTGACTCAATTTGGAGTGAGATTGAACGCAGGTGCCAAATCGGGGATTGATTCCATGGTACAGGTATATTATAGCGGCCGCACATTTTTATCAGAAAAATAAAAAATAATTAACTTTATAAACCATATTGTAATTTTTTTAAGAAAAGGTTTATAAGCAAAATATATATTCAATCTGATATAAAATTCACTGCTCAAAATGGGTTGTAAAAGGTGTATAGTCATTGGCACTATTTTAAATTCGATGATCGCACCAAGGCGTGACTCAACTACAGATTTTACCTGAATCATTTTTATAATAATAATAATAATAATAATAATAATAATAATAATATATAATAATAATAATTAATAATAAAACCCCTCTGACAATGATATGGGTCCTATTGCTCGTATTAAATAACAATAAAAATAAATAAGAACTAGTTATGGGTCTATACAAGTAAAAAAAAAATAACTACATACAATAAAAACTACCTTAACCGTTTTATAGTTTGAAAAATCGATAAACAGACAAAAAATGCAAATAAATGCCGCTCAATTACAAATATATGCAAAAAATTGCCAGGAAGGGGTAATGAGTAATATAAATATTCACAAATTATATTCGGAATAAGAATAAATATTAGGATAAATTTCATTATTAAAGAAGAAAAAATATTAAAATTTATAAATATATAAACCTATACGTTCTATATGGGTATGGTTGAGCTATAGTAAATGAAGGTACCCCGAATAAACCCCTACTTCCAACCCCTCCGACCCTAGCTAAAAATAGCCATTGGTTGAGTGTGAGGGAGAATGCGCACTACGCGGAGGCGGGAGGAGGTGAGGGAGAGAGTGAGGGAGAGGGAGAAAAGCAGAAGAAAGATGGTGTGGTGGTGGTTATGGTGGTGTTTTGATGGTGGAAGTGATCAATAAGGAACACATATACTCCTCTTTACTACAATTTCGAATTCTTTAAAAAAAAAAAATGCAAATATGGTAAGGCCCTGTTTGATATCTATAATGGAAGGTATTGCCTTGGAGGGGAATTTTCGAGTATGGGATGAGAAAACGGGATATGGTAGGGCGCCCTATTAACACTAAATTTACATGTTGAGGGGAGATTACTTTTCCACGTATAGTTACTTTTTTTTAATTTTATTTAACGCCATACTCCGTGTGTAATAATTTTTCAAGTAGTGAATATTTACGTCAATAAATAACTTGAGAAATTACAAAAGAAAGTAAATCCACCTGAATTTATTGTTTGCATGCGTAATACTAGGTTTGATAGTTGAAATACACCAAGTTCAACAACTTGGTACAAGTTTAATGTTTATTTTATTTGCGGAATATTAAATTATTTTTTCCTTAAAGTGATGGATTCCTCAAAGTTAATGTTACTTAAATTGATTTATTTCACCCCACAGTTTTTCTTGTGACTTTCTCTCTATATTTTTGCCCAGGGTGTTTCTTTTATATATTTTTTATTTTTGTACCCAAATTCTTTAAAATTCTTGATTTTGTTTTTAAAATATAAAGACGTCATTTAGTGAAATTTATGATCTTATGTTGTTGACATAGAAAGCCAGTCTTGTAATCTGAACTAGCTTTAGTTTATTATTTTTCAAATATACTAATCAACATTTTACTGATGAAACATTCTATAACTTTACATTTTAAATAACATGAATAATAACCAAACCACTTTGGCCATGAAAGAGTACAGTCTTTAAATGTATGGTAGTCTAGCAAAATGATATATATGGGGTCAATGCAAGAACAGTATCCTCACTAATTAAGGCTTTGAATTGGCCAAAAAGTCTGTTTACACTTGGTGTTGTACACAGCTATATAAATTTTAATCATTTTTCAGAAGTAATGCCCGACTTTTCTCATACCAAAGAAAGTTACTGTAAAAGCATAACCAAATATGCAAGCAGAAAATTTTAGAGCTTTAGATAAGACCTAATAAGCTGTTAGGTGTTTTTCAGACATTTGAAAAAAAAAAAAAACACCTTGTGCAAAAACAGCCCTGCAGTGGAGGGAAGAAAATGTATAAATGCAAATCCTTGGAACCAATTAAATTTATGTAAAATGCCTTTATTACGGATTTCTGACAAAGGTTTTGTTACTGGCAGTAGTGTTGGGTTGTTTAATGAGCAGAACCTAATCTATAAGCTGTTCACAATCACACATTTTAGCAATACAGTGTACTGTATATTTATGATGAAATATAACACAGTTAGTTCTGCAGAAAACGCTAACAGAGGTGGCATCCTCTTAGAGTTTCTATCTATTGTTCAAAGCAAACTCTCACCATTGTGCATTTACTGCAATCTGATCTCGCCACTCACTATAAAAATGATTGAAATTGCTAAGGTATCAAATTTACATAAATGTTGTGTTGGATTTTACTTTCATATTTGGAATAGCTTATTTTGACTAGGCTAGGCCAATCATCTCATGGTATTTCAATTGATGAAATCGCTTAATGAAAATACTTGTCACAGATTTCAGTACTGTTGGATTGCTAGAGCAGAATACTTTAAGATTTTAGTAAAAAACTGCAATGATATTTAAACATAAAATACAGTATATAACAGAAAAATCCTGTTTAGATGTCCCTCACATACTTTTGGATTGCATTTCTAAAACCCCAACAAAGTATAGTATTCACAACCAGCTTGTGGACCTAGAAATGAATATGCTATCAGTTCATGAACCTATATGCTCTGCTTACATTTTCAACATGTCTTAGGATCTATGTTCTATATACTTGCATTACATGTTTTTTCAAAGGATACGAGAGATATTATATACCAAAAAACTGGAAACTCATTAACTTGTGCCAGCAATAATAAAGTTTGCATAATAATGCAAGTGTTGCATCTAATTATTGCACTGGTCATTATTACTGTAAATTTCTGTACTGTATTATTACTTAACAATACTGTACTTTATTATTACTGAACAATACTGTACAGTAATATTCTTATCTTTATTAATGCTGCATAAATGCATCTGCATAGATAGAGAGAAAGTTAGTATTTGTAATGTACTGATTACCCATGCAGTGTTTATTGGATGTGATTCCCTTCAACAATAGTAATGAATATAATTGTCAGTGATGATTGTGCTCTGGAAATTCCACTGCCATCTCTTCTAATAGTCATCAGATTCACTCTTGGAAATGGACAGCTGGAAACATGGTTATTTTTTCTATAGTTTTGAATACATAAGAACATAAGAATAGAGGACACTGCAACATGCCTACTGGCACACACGAGGCAGCTCCATTTTTGAATTGTATTTTCAGCATGTCTAACCTATTCTATACTACTCTACTTATTTATTCTGTTTTTCTTTTTATGATTTTTCTAATAAGCACTAACCTATTCATACCCACCCTACCTCTGTCATATGTCTATCTAATCTACATTTGAAGGTGTCTAAGGTATTGGCATTTACTATCATACTAGGAAGCTTGTTCCATGCATCAGCTACTCTATTACCAAACCAATTTTTACCAATTTCCCTTCTGAACCTAAATTTATCAAGCTTAAATCCATTATTACGAGTTCTGGTTTGATCATGAATTTTTAAAACTTTATTAATATCTCCCTTGTTAATCCCTTTAAACCATTTATACACTTCAATCATATCCCCCCTAACTCTTCACCTCTCTAGAGAATGTAGATTAAGTTTTTTTAATCTGTCCTCATATGGTAGATTTCTGATATTGTGTATCATCTTGGTCATTCTTCGTTGCACTCTCTCCAAGGATTCAATTTCCATTCTATAATAGGGTGACCAGAATTGCACAGCATAATCTAAATGGGGCTAACTAATGCAAGATAGAGCTGCAAAATAACTTTTTCCGCCCTACTGCTGACGCTTCTTGAGATAAATCCTAAAATTCTGTTTGCTTTATTTCTGACTGCTGTGCATTGCTCTCTTGGCTTAAGACTACTACTCACAAGAACTCCCAAATCCCTTTCACACTGAGAACTCATGATTTCATGGTTATTTAGCTTATAACTAGTATTGTCTTTTATAGTACCCATTTTAACTACTTTACATTTTTCAACATTAAATTCCATTTGCCATTTGTCCGACCATTCAGATAATCTATTTAGATCTTCCTGTAAAGCATGAATGTCTTCTTTTCCATTTATAGTTCTACCTATTTTAGTGTCGTCTGCGAATTTACTTAGGTTACTACTGATATCCGAATCCAGATCATTTAGATATACGATGAATAATAGAGGACCCAGTACCGAGCCTTGTGGTACCCCGCTTGTAACCGAGCCCCACTCTGATTTCTCTCCATTTATGCAAACCCTCTGTTTTCTGTCTTTTAACCATTGTTTGATCCATCTGAGCACAGCTCCTCCTATACCATGAGCTTCCAGCTTTTTAACTAATCTTTTGTGAGGAACTCTATCAAAAGCTTTGCTAAAATCTAGATATATTGTATCATATTCTTTGCCACAATCTACTGCCTCGTAAACTTCTGAATTAAAAGACAGTAAGTTTGTAAGGCACGAAAAACCCTTAAGAAACCCGTGTTGTGAAAGTTTTATCAGTCTGTGTAATTCTAGATGTGCCCTTATTTTATTTGCAATTATGGATTCTAGAATCTTACCCACTGTTGACGTTAAACTTACCGGCCTATAATTATTCTTTTTAACACGTTCTCCTTTTTTAAATATTGGTACCACATCTGCCAATTTCCACTCCATGGGTACCGATCCTAATTTTATTGAATTATTAAATAATGCAGTTAGAGGACAACTAAGCTCTTCCTTGCATTCCTTTAATATTCTAGCATATATTCCATCAGGTCCCGGAGATTTATGAGCCTTTAATTTATCTATTTCTTTTATTACCTCCTCTCTCGTAATATTTATTGAACGATGTGGTTCAGTATCTGCTTTAGCCACACACTGGGTGTAACTTGAATGAATAAGTGAGGGACTCATGTTGTAAAATATGTCAGAAGATATTCCCGGAATCAAAAAGGACTCGGCAACATTAAGGAAAAACCATTTGGTCTAGAATTAAAGCACCATTATTCTCATCTATCACCACTTCTGCTGACTTCATCAGTCAGTGTAGCTGCCTCCTCATGGCACAGTAACTGATTATTAAGGAGATGATATGGGCATCACAGTAGTGAAATTAAGGAGTGACAGTTGAACCAACTACTTGTGATAGCAACTTAGCATCTATGGCATAGGTTCACCCTCTGGAGTAGCAAATCAGAAGAGTATGCTATGCACCTCAGAAGAGGAGCAGAAAAAGCGGACAAACTGCCTCCACTAACCCCTGCCTCTCGCTGGACACTAGAACCTGGGAGAGGTTTCGGTTACCCGGGCAATTAAATTACCTTACTCTCAATACAACACACACAGCATGATTTTGTACACCAAAATATTACTCTCTGGCTGTCATTTCTCCAAAACTCCTTCCAACTGGAGACATTGAGAGCAACCTAGGACCTAAGTACAAACACTTGAGTCCAACATGCTTCACACCCTCACTTTGCACCAACACACTAAAGGTTCAGTTTTCTGCAACTCATGCAGAAACTTTACCCATTTCACCTGCACCACACTTGCTAACATGAAAGACTACACAACACATCACCTTATACAATCAAACATAATGGATGAGTGCATCTGCATGCAACCACATACACCAACAACACAACATACTCTCTCTGAGAATTCTGTGGGAAAGCTACTATTGGCAGTGGCCTTCTCTATGGACTCTGGGTTGTTTGACCACACAGCTTAGTGAACAGCAACTGCTGTGCGTGAAAATTGAAATGCAGTATAACTCGAAGTGAGCTTTTACATTCACATATCCAACTTGAACTAAAGACCCAATAAGTCAGCCCTATTAGCAACTATAATAATACTGGCAGCAGTTGAAGTTAATGCACACTGTAAGATCTTCCAGTACCGTAGACTCTTCGCTTACCCTCTAAGGATTGATATGTTTAAGTGCATTACTGTTAACATCCCATTTTATAAAGATCAGTAAAGGTATTATTGAAAAAAAGCCAGCAGCATATAATACACATACTGTATACTGTAAGTTTAGGAAAACAAACTAAGGATATAGTGAAAGATGCCAGTAATCCCATTGAGAATTTTAATATACTTTTTTTTTTATTTGGCCCCCATCAAAGACAGTGTTTTCGCCATTACTTAGTATTATATGCTCTGAAAGACCAAGAATTTAAATTACAGGGCTGTATTTTAACAGTGTCATATTTTTTCAGTCTAGTCCCAATAGCGCAGAAGTCTCTGGTTCACCTTCCCCTGCTCCGAGTAGTATAGGAAACAATGCACCTAAATATGGAACTTTGGTACCAAATAGGTAAGTATAAGAGTAATTAACCTTTTGAAGTTTAGCCTGCAATTGATTTTTCTCTACATGTAAAATAATAAAGCTGACGGTCAGCTGCAGTAGAGTACATAGTACTGTACGGTACTAAATGACCTGTTCCAGTTTTTTTTTACTATTTTACAAACTTCTTGTAACCTTAGGTTATTAATTTGTGTTCAGGTACTTGTTTGCTATCTACATTATTGGCTTTAGAAGAAGGCAAAGTTAGTTTTAAAGAAAATATTATCATGCAGTTGCATTTTTCATATTTCAAGCACATTGTAATTATCTCTCTTTTTGTGCCAGTTTCGCAGAATCGCATCAGTTATTGCTTAGAATATATTAACATTAATCTTATCTTTCATAGAATATTTGTTGGTGGTATCTCAGCAAGTACTTCAGAACAGGATCTATTAGAGCTCTTTTCACAGTATGGCACAGTCAAAGCAACCAAAATTATTAGTGACAGAGCAGGTGTTTCAAAGGGTTATGGATTTGTTACATTTGAAACTGAGGACGAGGCCAGAAGACTTACACAGGAGGTACGTTGCTCAATACAGTATTAATGAAAGTATGTGAATATATTCCACTGTCAACTTAATCTTTTCCACTGTAAGCTGAAATTAGGACTCCTTATTATCTTTCAAATAATATTATAGCCTTAATAAATTTTGTGAATAACTACCTCTCTGACATAGAAGAGTTTATAGATTCTTACTGCAACAACAATGTGTATGCAGTGCTCTCTTATCAAGACCTGTAAATCTGAAACTAACCCCTCTGCTAGCATGATGGGTCTTTAAATATTCTAAATTGTGATTATCCAGCCGACATAATGAGATGTAACTAAGTTTTGTATATGAAAATATTAATATGTAAGTCATACAGGGTAGTTCTTTATTACAGGCTGACAATATAATGCTCAAAGACAGAAAGCTGAACATTGCACCAGCTATCAAAAAACAAGTCAGTGACGTAGGTTATATTAAGGTAAGCCTTCTGCACCGCGTTCTGATTGCAATCTCACGGGAGACTAGTACTTGAAGGGAATAAAATAATTCACATAAATAACTTGTATTTTGTTTTTTGATGATGTTGAGGATATAAAATATATTTTTGTGTAATCATCAGGCAATAAAGTAATAATTTTAAATTATTCAATGCATGTACCCAGAAATGAATTATGAATGGCAGTTTTTTAAATTCTATATATTTTTAGTTTTAAACACTGTGATCTTCAGTCTAATCCATACCTCTCTATATATAATCTTACTGTTTAAGTGATATGAAAAGTATATTCATATACCTTTTGTATTTTGATTATTGTGTCATATTCTAGACCTACTCTCCACGTTTGGTTGAGACCAATAACAGTATGGTAGGAGCTGGAGGTACAGTGTTTTTTAGCAATGGAGCAACATACTCAACCTATGGAAGCACAGTACCTGTCATAGGTCCAGCAGAATACCATCCAACATTTACCCAAGCCCCGGCAGCACCACCACCACCAGCCCCCACTGCTTACCAAACCATCGTTTATCAGCAACCTATGTATTACACGCAACAATACCAGTACCCTCCCACGGTTCGTATTGTATTATCTTAAGCTTGTAGTAGTACAGTATATATACAGTAGTATGTTTTTAGTAGGTCGTAGGTTTGAGGTCTGCCATAGTCTGAGGTTAGAATTGGCATTAACTCAGGGTAATGGTCGCATTTGGCAAAACCAAAGTCCTTTGTAAAAAGGCACAGTCCTCGCCCTCAATGGAAAAAGGAACCTGTGACATAAAACCAATTACAGTATGTTTTTAGTTGTACCAATAGCTTTCCACTGTCTGTTATATCTAAAGCTCTTAATGGTATACGTATATGATTCATCTGTCATGAATGATGTATTATGAACCTGCACGGTCATGCTGCTTTTGGTGTTGTAATAATACAGTGGTAGATTTTTTGTTAAGAGAGAGAGAAAGAGAAAGAGAATCTCTTTTTCCATAAATAATTTTTTTCCATCCTGTATCCTGCTGTATTCCAGGAGGGTGGCGATAGGTGATTAAAAAAATTAGAGAATGCTTTATCATACCCTACCCATCCTCATCCATTACTTAAACTGTTTGTAGAAAGAGAAGGAATATCCAGCCCTTGCACTCCTGTCCCTTTTAGTCGACTTTTACAGAGCAGGAAATGTGGGTGTGTTGTTTTATCTCCCCTGCCTTCAAGAATAAGCAGATTAACACCTTGGAAAAAAGTTTCACTTTCAGCTGCTGAATGTTGTATTGGTAGTCCCTTAATCGTTTCTATTAAAGCAAATCTTTGTATCATAATTAAAATATAAATTCATTTCTATTAATAGTAACTTTAAATTCTTATTTGTTTTATGTACCTATGTTTTCACTATCTAATATAACCCAGTAAGAAAGTATGTTTTTCCTTTCAGCAAACAGTTCAGGCACAGTGGGGTGCGGCCCCTCAGTGGAGATGGGTCGCTCCAGCATCTTATCCTCAGGTAAGATATATATATATATATATATATATATATATATATATATATATATATATATATATATATATATATATATATATATATATATATATATATATATATTTCAAAGACTATATTCCATTGAAGCTTGCAATGTGGCCATCTTACCCTTCCCAACTTTGCCCCTTTTATTCTTTGACAAGGAAATACTGTATTTTATTTAGAAAAAATTTTCCTTTTTCTTTTTCCCTGTACATAGCACTTCCTCTAGCCTGTGTGTGCAGGGTAGTCACAATACTTACAAGAAAAAGAAATATTAAAATATAGTGATATTTATTCAGTAATAGATTTACATATATGTTACTATACTCACCCAAAAACAGGGAGTTCTTGTTTTGCAATGTCCTCGAGTTACGATGTTTCGTGGTTACATCACATCTCCCAAAGATTATTTTCCTTTTTTTTTTTTATATATTAGGCCTGTATTATGTTTCCCAAGCATGAAGCAAATTCTTTTATCACCATGGAAGTGAAATTAGAGATAGTAAAATGCATGAAAAAGGGAAAAACTTTAATATTGCATTAGCATAGGTGCTTATTTAGGTGTGTTCCGACTTTCACTGAAATTTAGGTGACATCCCTTTTCAGGAACGGAACTCTCGACGTAAATCGAGGACCCTGTTCTGGTTTCATAATATCTTATCATTAATACAGCTGATAATGAGTACTGGGTACTCGTGTTGCTGAGTCAGTGGTAGAGCTGTAATACGTTCCAGTTAATTGCTTTAGCTATTTGGTTGCATTAGGTGTGTTTTTTTTCAGAGTTCAAATTTGATCTGAACCTTGGTTCATTATTTATTTATTACACTGTTAATGAGTAGTAGGTTGATAATAAATGCCTGTTTAATTTTTACTGTAATAATACACCAAGTTAAGAAATGTTTATTAACTCAAGGAATTTCAGGGTGAATTTTCCTTGTATTTTGTTTTATTGAGCTGAAAATGTTATGTAAGGTTCACACACCTGCATGAAGTGCTTCATTTCATCTTTTGTTACTCACTTAACCCGTTACCTGTGAGCAACCAATGAAATTAATTACGCCTCAGCACAAAAATTTTGTACTATCCTCCTCGGCATCATAAGGCTACTGACTCATGAGTCCCTCAGCTACATAAAATATTGATTCACATTTGATAGCATGATGCCAAATGCCAGATCTCGATTTCCAATTCACCACTACCCAAGTGAATGGCACGCTGATTTGAAGTATTTGCATGCCCAAATGTAGGACACTTGCAACTTAAGTCCTGAAATAATATGTCCCTGTATGATACTCTCGCAGGTAAGAGGTTAATTTATGCACTCTAGTTACATGGTTAGAAGCTATATCATTTCACCCAATTTATTAGGACGAAAATGTGTAGATCCAACAGTGTTTAAAATTTTTCTATAAATGCACACTAACATTTGAGTGTTTTGCAAATGTATAGAGGGCATCTAGTTTTGTCTCAAGGATGTCGTGTTCTTGTAAATTGAGTGTCTTATGCTTGTATAAAGGTGTCTTTTACTTTTGTAACTATTGCCTATTGTATGTACTTTCTTTAAAAGTATAAGTTTATTCTGTGATTAAGTTTAGTGAATATTATGCTGCTATGTCGTACTGTATCCTACACAATGAGATTTCAAGTTATGGATTAGAGATTCTTGAGAAATTCCTGGTTCGTTAGTGAGTTTATGCCATTGGCCTATGAATACACTTCCAAGATATTTATTTAATCATATTAAGATTTATCTACTGTCTTAAAATAGTATGCATTGTAAGAATATAATGGAATTGCTTTTCCTTTTGCATAGTTCTTAATCATTGCCTTTTCCCAGCAGTGTTACCATCAGAAAAAGAAAAATACTGTATGATAAAAATAAAGATCTCTGTTGTAGATAATTGCTCGCAGTCATACGTAAGCATGTCATGAATGGTTGAGTAGATCAAGCAAATGCCAAAGGTAATCTCCAGAAGCAGGTCTCAGGTTTTCCGGTTTACCCTTGTCCCATTATAAGTGGTGATTTTGCCTTTAGGTATTTGTTAGTGTGGGTGGTATATCAGAGTAATACAAATTTAATATTTATGCTAGTGCATATAGTTCTAGGTTGCTGTTAATAGTGAATATACACATAACGGTTGATAGCCTTCCAGTAAGTGCATACATGTGGTAGTATTAATTTATACTGTGCACCTCTGAAATTTTACTGAGATCAGATATGGATGTTAAAGATCTGAACAAGGGTTTAGGCTCAAAATCCTTTGACACGTAAAGGGTCAGTAAAGTCAGGTTGGTACAACAGCACTGGAGAAGCAGCAGAGTTGGTTAATTATTTAGATGGTTATTCAGCTTTAGCTCTATTTTCTGTTGAGAATTTTGTCCGAGTTCACACTGTAGGTGCTTTCATTTCTGTATTGCTGGCGTAGAAAGTAAGTTTATATTACTCAGTGTAAGTGCAGGATTCAACTGAGTTTGGAACTTGACTTTTCTGCCTAAGTATGAAAGTGGTTGCTCTTTGTACAGTACATAATAACCAAAGGTTTTGGTACTATCCTGATATTTCTTTCTTGTATTGGGTAGATGTATTGAGTATATTATAGCTCAAGCAATACCACTTGTAATTAGTATAAACACACATTGTTCAACAAAAGGATCTGACCCTGAGACTTGTGAATACAGCTGTGGCTCATTGATAGCTGTGACTACTTAATCTGTACTTTTAAGAGTCACATGGTCGAATTCTCGTGTTCGGTGGTGTGTGTACTGTATATTGTTTAATATTTATAGCGTGGTAAGGAATATAAATTGACTCCTTTGTGTCTCTTGCTCAACAGCAAGCTTCTGGTAGCTATATCACCAGCGATGGGATGTACACACAAGCCTCGCCAACATACATTGTACCTGACAGAACCTATTGAGCAGTCACCTTGTCCAACATTGTAAGGATTTTTTTTTTCTCATAGTTTTAAGTCAGTAACATCTATCTTATTTTTAAGTGCACAAGTTTTTGACTGCTTGATTGCGTTATCCATATCTGACATTTCTAATTTTCTGTCTGTGCTGTATTTTATTGTTTGGGAAGGTTTAATCGAATTCTCAATCTTTCTATCCTTCCAACTATTTTTTTTATATGTTGTACTTTTTCTTACTGTAGGGCTGATCACCTGTATTCCTCTTCTAATATTAATATATCTTCACAATTTGTCTTTTTAATGTCAATTATATTTAATCTGTCTGTTTTCTGGATAACTGCTATAAATTTATTAGAGCCTTTCAATAAATCATCATATTTGTATTGTATGGCTTGTACTGTACTTATCAATACTATATAAATGGGAAATATTCTTTCACGAAGTTATTTTTGTATAAGGTACGAGTACTGATTTTTACCCTTGCTGTTAGCATTATTTTCTTTTTATATAGTACTAGTGTCTGAAGGCATTGAAAGTATTGGTAATTAATTCTTAGCCTTCTTCTGCATGTATGATTTTGTTTTAAGCTTCTTTGAAGCTTGTGATACCGTCTACTGGTATCAGTAGCCAGTAAGGTTTTTGGTACAAATGTTGTTCTTTCTTTCTCTGGACTATAGGACTTCAGTTCATGCACCCGATTTTCACCGTAATGAAATTGAAATGCTAATGGACTTGGTGTTAATTTTAAAAACCTTTTATGTAGATGGAAGTTGCTAAGCACATATTTTTTTTCTTTTTCCAGAGAACAGCTTATTGAAAGTGTGAGGATGGGTAGGGTATGTTGCCATCCTTTTTTGCATTTACTTTTAGCATGTCAGGTTGCAATAAACTATTTATTTTTTTCTCTGAAGCCTGAGTGTACTTCCCAGTGTTTGGTTGAACCCAGCAGCTTACCACACAAGGATCCTACCACATTAGCTGTGGGGAATTTGCCATACACTCACACCTCCACTTGTCATGTCCTGACTACGCCCTCTGCGTCCACAACCACATCCAGCATTGCCACTGCCACCGTCTCCACAACAAACTCCACCTCTCCACGTGCTACCGTAAGCACTGCAACCTCTTCTTCTAACACATTCAGTCCAACTGCTACTACTGTGTGTGATTCTATTCTGCTAATTAAACCTCTCCAAATGAATGGCAAAACTAAATCTGCAATTGGCAAACCAAAGTCTCCAGCCAGGATAGCTTCCAAAACTATCAAGGCAGTAGATAACAACAATCATTCAACTAAGGTTAGTGCTCTGCGCTCATATTGTAAAATATTTTATTTAGTAATATGAGACTTCCTTAAGGAATATCCTTCAAAATACTCATTGCAAACACCTATATTAGTTGTTTGCTTATGTTGATACATTATGTAGCTCTTGTTCAGGTGCAGGAGTGATAGCATAAGAAAGGTCATTAAAAAGTAGGCATAACTATCACTTAGTAGATGCTACTATGGGCTGTTTGCTTGAATTTCAAAACAACATAACCGTGCAAGGATAATTTTGATTTGAATTTATGAATGAACTTGCTTATCTGACTATTGACATTGTGAATTCTCAGAACATTATAACCGTTTAAAAGAGAAACTTGGTTCAAACCAATATAAAGACTTTTGATGCAGGGCTGGGCTGTTTTCATTTTGTGTATGATAATCAGATAACCATTTACAAGTAAACTTGTCTGAACAATTACGACAGAATTAGATCCTAATCTTAACTCTTGATATTTTGAGCTCCCAGAGCTACATAACCATTAAGTCTAAACCTTTGTGATGGAATTTAGGATTGGTATTTCTAGATCATTTAGTAAAAGCCAAATAAAATGCATACTAATGAGGTATAAAGAAGGTCTGAGAAGATCAGTATTGGTAGGGAGGTCAAATCACATGGAGCAGCAATATAATTGTTGATAGTGTCCAGTGTGAAAAAGTGGGAGACATTTATTTCGATACTATAGTTATGTAATATATTCTAGATCAGCAAGCATGTCGATAATACTTCTTTCTGCATTCTACAGGCTTCAGAGAGCAAACTGAATAAATCTTTCATATTGCGGAACAACTTGAGTCGGTTTAATTTGGGTAAGTCCTCCTCAACTACTGACAAGGAGACTGGAGAAACCTCTGATGTTGTGGAAAATAAAACCAACAAAGAGATGAGTGTAAACACTGACTCCATTGGCCATAAAACGGGAAATCTACAAAAGGCTTATGAAACTGAAAGAATGGATGGTACTTCCTGTGATAAACGTTTGTCATCTTTAAGACCTCCTCTTCATGGCAATTCAAGTCATGATTCACAGAATTTTATTCGTAATGTAGACATCAGTGAAAACATGAATACTTTAACGTTTGATGGAAGATCTGTAGGAAACACTGACATGCATTCTCGCTTAAGACGAGCTTCCTCTTGTCCTCAACATGGCAGTGAAGGGTTACTGACACAGTCTACTTTAGGCACTCAGCAGACGCCATCTTTTATCTTAGTTCCATCATTGACTTCACCCGTCCATGCTCGTATCTCAAAGAACACAGTACCTCACAAAAGTGAAAGTGTCGTGAAATATTCGGCAACAAATCAGTCGCCTAGTATTCAAATGCAGTGCATATCCAACAGCACTTCCCATTGGTTACCTGTTTCAACCGAAGCACATACAGGACCTCGAGTTAGTGCTGTAACGCATTCTCCAATAGCCACTAATAGCTTTAATAATTCTCTCTCAATTACTACACAGGTCTCATTGGTAAGTGCCACCAAAACTGTCACTAGTAATACAAGAAGCATATGCAGTCCCATAAACAATCACTCCACATTTATGTACGGACACAACATGTACTGTGCATCTCATCCAGGATTTGAGCTAAATCAGTCGCATGGATATGCAAGTCAAAATGTATGGATGATGATGCTACCATATACTTCTTGGAGAACGGGAGCACCTTGTTACCAGTGGCCAGCACCAGTATATGTTCAGTGGCCAGTGGCTCCTTCCCCTTTGATATATGCACCAGCCGCATCAGTAAATGCAAACTCCCCCACACATTCAGTCACTCCTTCGTTATCTTCCATTTCTTCTGACACATTGAGTCCCGATTTACACTACAACTCTTATGATTCAGAAAGCAGAGTTCTTGAAGATGTCTACTCAAGACCATCTCAGTTTAGGCAGAGTGATCACAGAGCTCCTGCAGCGCGTGTGGACGAAGCTGTAACAGTCACTTCTGAAGCTCAGACTTTTGAAACTACCGTGTCTTCAGCTCCGTGTCAGAGAAGCAAAAATGGAGAAATGTTCTCTCAGAAAAAACAGAGAGGATTTAAACTGCCCAAATCAAACACTTACAACAGCAACTGGTCACCTGCTAGCAAAACTGTTTCCTTTCTGAAAAAGCCAGACTCATTCACATACTACCAGCCTGCACGACGTATGAGAAATATCGGTGCTATTACAGAAGCAGAGGACGACGAAAGACCGTCTCCACACTTAGATAATGACAGCAGTGGGTTAATGCCAATAACTCCCCCTCCTACACCCATATTTAAAACGGATAGTAGTGCTACTATTGTAAATGATACAAATTCCTGCTGAATAAATTTTGTAAGTGGTCACGACAGAGACTAAAGTGACGTACGATGTAGGTACAATTTACATAATTATGTGGAATGCTTCACTAAGTAGCAGCAAAAATTAGTATCAGTTATAATAGAGAAATTTTTTAACTGTATTTATGATTAATATTATAAATATAAGCCGAAGGAGAGAGAGAACCCTATAACCTATGGTTGTGCTGAAGTTGTGAACAGAAACACTGTATGCGTTCTTGTGTTGTAACGTGTCATTACGATAATGTTTTCCTCATATTTTTAGTTGGTTAAATGCTCAGTCATTGTACAGCATTCATTTATTCATTTATGAATCCATGTTCAATTCAACTCCAGCATGTGCTAATAACTGTAATTTATGATTTTTTTCTTACCTAATGTGCTTATATTGTTTCTCAAGATGTTGCGGACTATGTAACTGTACACTTTTGTACACAAGGTTTTTGATATAATGTTAAAGCTGTTTTGTATTTTAAATGGAGAACATCGGACTAAGATATTGAAGCTGAACCTTATAAAAATTTGTACTTTTTAAGACCTGAGAACTGATAATAAAAGTAAAACGAGTTATGCTGTTTGAATTTTTAATGGGGATTATATTGATAAATTTAAATAAATATTGATGGAAAAATATGTAAAATGGTCAACCTGCATAAATATAGATATAGAAACTGAGGTAGCATTGCCTAGAAAATTCCCATTAAAATTTTACTCTCGCTATTGGAACTTGAAACTTACCAAAAATTAGTTTTCCTCAACTAATGTGATTTGGAGCATTTATTTTTATCTGCTAATCCAATAATTTTTCTTAGAATAGGGTGTATAATCAATGTTCCCTATGAGACCATTGTGTGAATGTATTTGATTTTTATTTGTATATTCAAGAGTAATCCAGCGAGAGCTGAAACTTTTTTCTGGATTATCAATGGCAACTGCTTGATATTATTCCGACTAAGAGCTAAATACTGACTGAAACTCCCTTGTGGCGGTGCCCGCCAGGGCTCATACGGCGGGGGTGGAGGGATTACTTCACCGGAGAGTCAGGTTGCTTAATACTGCAGCCCTAAGAGAGGTGGTAAACTCTATCTAAGGCTAAAGTAGACTAAGATGGTATGGTCATGTTGTTAGGAGGGATAAACAGTATGTTGGGAGGAGGGTGATGGAAATAGATATACAGGGTAGGAGGGGGAGACCCAAGCGTAGGTGGATGGATTGCATCAGTGACGACCTGAGGTCTAAAGGTTTGTTGGGTGATGAGGTATGGGACAGGAACATATGGAGAACGCTGGCCAGAAACATCGACCCTACATAAAAGTGGGAAAAGATGTAGACGAAGAAGAAGACTAAAACTCCTTATTTGATCCTTCGCGTTTTACTAATGATTCTATCAGCCCTCTCTTATTTGACCCTTATCTCCCTTTGACAAAGCTTTGGAAAAGTTTGGGATTTTTCTCAGCTTTCCTTGCAATATCTCTCATATGCTTTCTCTGCCTCTCATCTTTACAAAGGAGTTCAATATTTGCTCGTTTATAATTCTGACAAGCACTTATACTTTTCTTTTCTTTTACCTATTCCAGTTTTTGTCTATTTCTCATTTGCCCATTTAAGTTCATTACTGAAGTATTTCTCTATATTATTATCAATTTCCATTTTGGAAGACTGTATAGAACATCTAACTATTATTCATATTCCACAAATGATATTGCACATCTCATGTATCGATTTGTTAATAAATATGGCTGGCTCCACAGCTCATACCAGATGAAATCTCTTGGACAGGTCATCATCATTTCTTTCCTTGCCTCCTTCCTTCCAAGGCAGAACAACCTCGATGATATATTCCATCACCAACACACAACAAAAAAATTTTCCAATCAGTGATATAAAATTACTCAAACTGAAAACGTTCACTGTGAATGTTAGATCAAGAAGTGATAGGTCATCTCCGCTAGCCTCTGTATCTGCACATGTTAGTGCAAAATGTTTCCTTGCACGCAGTCTAAGAATCTTGTTTTAAATAAATCATCAAGACTATTTCAGTCCACTTCTTTAAAAAAAAATTCCCATAACTGGCATCCCACATTTCATCTCATGTTCATAAGCTTACAACTGAATTTTTCACAGCCAGTGTACCCATATTACTTTTCTCGTGCACTTCCAGTCTTTGTTGATTTCTTGATGGGTTATAACCACAGCTAGTATGTAATGCTTTCCTCCTCTATTTACACAAGCAACAAGAAACCCACTAAAATAATCCACTAGAATTATATTTACTTTTGATCCTGAAATCTATCATATTCAAGCATATCACTATATTCCTTCATTTGATGTTGTCTAATTGGTATTTTATGTGCTTTAGATATATGTATCCAATCCTTTCATTCCATTGCCTTTTCAGCTACCCCATCAGCATTTGTGTACAATAACGTTAATGAGGCTATATCCTTTGATTCTCTTAATTCTCTTAAATACCTCTTAATTTGGATGAACTCCGAAACAAAGCATTTTCTTCTCTCCTCACATCTTCCTTCTGTTAAGTTTTCAGCTTTCTGTATCCAGTTTTCATTTTTTTTCCATCTCTTCCTCTATTCTGAAAGGTGTAATGATGAATGTTCAGTATTCTTGATTGCCTTTTAGATTTTTTGCCATTCTCATTATCAAAGGGTATATTCATTAAACATGCCTTTCCCTCACTACCGTACTGTATTTACGAAGTTTGAGAATACCTACAATATTATTTGGGCTACATAGTACCTCAAGTTTCCTTAACAGTTCTAAAACCCCAGCCTCATCATGTCTATCCTGTCATATGATGTCTGTAGATTCGCATGTGCCTACGATTATCATTGATTTTTCTCCAAGTGCTTATTTGGTAAAAAAAAAAAAAAAAAAAAAAAAAAACCTCCCTTTCTCAATCATAACCTCATTCTGTCACTCCGTAACCATCCGTAGCTATATTTTCCTGTACCAACTCTTTTACTGTCATAGTATTTTTTTTTTTACCGCATCTAAAACCGTTTTTGTATTACTCTAATGGTTTGCTTTAAGCTTCTGGAAATCTCTTCTATACTGTTAAATTTTACATCTTGCATACATAATGCATAGAACACTAATATTGTTTTCTGGAATAGATGACATTATTATTATTATTATTATTATTATTATTATTATTATTATTATAAAAATAATAATAACAATTATTATTATTATTATAATAATAATAATAATAATTATTATTATTATTATTATTATTATTATTATTATTATTATTATTATTATTATTATTTCATTTCAATATTTCTGAAGGATCTTGCAAATAGAAAATTGCTTGTAAAACGAGTTGCTGACTAAATACTAACTGTTTCATTCTTGAAGGTTCATATCTCTCTCTCTCTCTCTCTCTCTCTCTCTCTCTCTCTCTCTCTCTCTCTCTCTCTCTCTCTCTCTCTCTCTCTCGTTTTTTATATCACTTCCTCCTAGTCGTCTTACCGTTGTTCTTCTTAGAATTATCAAAGCTTCTCTCGTTTTCTTCTACTGTGTACCAAAGCTTATATTCCTCCAAAAAAAAGAAATAATAATAAAAACACGAACATCACTATCTTCCAACACGTATCATAACATCATAGCTGATCTACTGTAGGAAAGCCTGGCATCGAGAAAATCCGGGACTGGTTGCTGGCACTGGCAGTTGAAGCCCAGGCTCACTCCGAGGAAGTGGTGGAGTAAAGTTGTCCTAAACATTTTGGCTTCCAGGGTAAGTTACATGGAAACAAAAAATGGTTTCTGTATAGATATTATTGTAGAATTCCAGAGGGAAAAAAAGTGTATGCATTACCTATGTGTATTTTGTATAATTTTTATATCCGATGGACAAAAGGGAATCTACATTTGTATTGGCAAGGAAAAATTAATTTATTAATTTATAACTATAATCTTTTAACTTTTCGTTTCAGTCGATATTTCGGGTAAAGTTTAGACTTATATGAATACCAATACAATTATAATTTGTTAGAATATTGACTTTACTTCTCTCGGAAGCATGGTGGCCGAGTGGTCAGGGTGCTCGATTCCGGAGTTGACAGACACGAGATCGAACCCACGTTGGGGCGCTTAGAAGGGCATCCAACCGTATTTCTCCAGACACACACTATGTCCACTTCCATATTCCGGTTTTACGTCACGGACTCCTTTTTCTACCAAGGGCTAGGATGGTTGCCTTCATGCGAAGGACTTGTTTTGGCAGATGTAATCCTTACCCTGAGTGCATGCTCTTGCTAACCTCAAATCGTGACGGGGCGCGAACCCTCGACCTGAAGCCTCAGAGTCGCGGACGCTACCGCTTGAGCCATGGTGACACTATGTCCACTCCCATATTGGGGACTAATAATGACACATAAAACAAGGATTAATTAGAGTCATTCTCCACTTCGCTCACAGAACTTTGTGCAAAATAGTTAAGTCCAGAGACACGGTTCGAGCACCTGATTCTGTAAACCCGTCCTCCGTAGCGCAGTGAATTTATAATAATACAATGCTCCTTGGGGGACCCGACCTCACCTCCCCTCGGCAGCTTATAGACCATTTCTTTCTTCACTGCACTTGGGGAATAAGAAGGCGAGGGCAGTGGCGTCCATTGTTTAGTCCTTGTTACCTCGGTAGATTCATTGAGTTAACTAAAGACAGGAGTGATGGTTCGAACTGTATTTCTTCAATCTAGAGCTTAAATAGTGCAAAAGTACCCGTTTCACAACTATATATATATATATATATATATATGTATATATATATATATATATATATATATATATATATATATATATATATAATATATATATATATATATATATATATATATATATGACCCGGCTATACGCCAAGGAAACCCATTTCTGTTAAGGGCTAGGACGGTGTCTTCTTTCAAAGGTCTTTGGTTTTGGCAGTAAGACCGCTACCCTGAGTAAATGCCCTTTCTAACCTCAGGCCATGGCGGGTCTCGAGCCGACTACCTGACGAAGCAAAGCCATGAGAACTACCACCCAGCCACAGTGGCCGTATACACACATATACATACATACATACATACATACATGCATACATACATACATAGCATAGTAAGGGCAGCATATGCATTCTTATCAAATGTAAGGGTAGCCTTCAGGCACATGGACAAGGAAATGTTCAGAAATATTTATGTAACCTATGTGAGGCCAAAACTCGAATATGCAGCCCCCTTTTGGAATCCGCACTTGAAAAAGCACATAGCTAAGCTTGAAAAAGTTCAAAGACATGCCACGAAACTGGTGCCAGAAATACGCAATCTCAGTTATGATGAGAGGCTGAGGGAATTAGACTTACCATCACTGGAAGCTAGAAGAGTGAGGGGGGATATGGTGACAGTCTTTAAATTCCTTCATGGTTATGATAGAGTGGATAGGGATCGATATTTTGATATGGCTGGCTCTAGAACTAGAGGTCATAGTTTGAAGCTTCGTAAGAAAATTTCTTTGCAGGATGTAAGGAAATACTTTTTCAGTGTAAGAGTAGTTGATAATTGGAATTGGCTAAGTGAGGAGGTAGTTAATGCTATCTCAATCCATAGTTTTAAGGACAGGTATGATAAGTATCACTAAGTATAAAATGGAAGCGATCAGGAGACGGGAAGATACGAGCTTTGGGCTCTTTCCCGTAAACACAATTAGGTAATCACCATTAGGTAATCACACACACACACACACACACACACACAAATATATATATATATATATATATATATATATATATATATATATATATATATATATATATATATATATATATATATATATATATATATTAATAACACTGAACTGTTAACATGCAGTCTAAAATGGTAGGAAAAGCCCATTGAATAAAACAACGAAAATATATATATAAACATAAAAAGTACTTATTAATTTCGTGACCTTAACTGGTCACCTCCTCAAAGTACAATGGCAAGAGATACAGTTGTATCTCTTGCCAGTGTACTTTGAGAATGTGACCAGTTAGGTCACGAAATTAATAAGTACTTTATATATATATATATATATATATATATATATATATATATATATATATATATATATATATATATATATATATATATATATATATATATATATATATATATATATATATTTTTCGTTGTTTTATTTAATGGGCTTTTCCTACCATATATATATATATATATATATATATATATATATATATATATATATATATATAT
>JAXCGZ010001896.1:100000-142500 GCA_037179515.1 Halocaridina rubra
CAAAGGGAATGAAGACTGGATTATTAATCGAAGAAATAAGAAAAAAAGTCCTCTGGCTAACTATTTATATGTTAGTGGTTCTTAATGCCTATCTGATTTTTTCCTTGTAATATGAATAAAATAGTATTACTTGAAAAAAGAAAAATCTACCTGTAATTCTCAAATAAGCAACTTCGGTTTTGAAGGGTGGGCAACAGTAATGATTATACACATACACACATACAAACACAAACACACACAAACGCTAAGCGAGGAGGTAGTTAATGCTAACTCAATCCATAGTTTTAAGGACAAGTATGACAAGTATCACTAAGTACAAAATGGGACCGATCAGGAGACGGGAAGTTACGAGCTTTGGGCTCCTGCCCGTAAGCACAATTAGGTAATTTTTTATATATATATATATATATATATATATATATATATATATATATATATATATATATATATATATATATATATATATATATATATATATATTATTCTGTGTTATTATTCACAGTGAGAATGAAAATAGAATTATTGCTTGAATAAACAAAAAATTAATATATTACGATAAGTCAATATAAAAAATGCAACATAGCGAAACACAGCTTTGTAGAGGCCAGTGTGGAATCTTCTGAAAATGTCAGTATATAATTATTCCTATTTGTGTCTTTAATTGCAATGGCCTTTTTTCCGCATCAGTTTTTCCCCATACTCATATGGTGTCACTGCTGGTCACGAGCCTCTTGAAGCCTAGTACTGGTTTTGGCTCCGAGTATTACGGCTGGATGACCTGCCCGACACCAACCTTCGACATTTATCAGGGCTTGGGATCGGCAGTCTGCTAAGCTGTCTATATCAGACATAAACAAAGGAACAAATATAAATTATTTTTATCGTTTATCAATATCTTATTTTTCATAGGTAATCGTGTATGCTTAGATTGTCAGATTATGTCTTCAGTATTTTCTGGACTGTACGTGCATTGCTTAAAGAAATGTTCTTGACATGAAGATTCAGTGTTACCATAGACCCCATACATCTAAGGGTGTATTTACTAAGCAAGCCAAGTTGAGAGGAGCTACCTGCCATTCGAAGGACGTTACTGTCCTTTCTTTCTATGAATACTATTTCGAGTAGTTGAATTCGAGACCTTCAGGGTAGATATCAGGTGCTGTATCTAATGAGCTACCAAAAGGTAAATTGGATAAATATGTTTATTTTATTATGGGGTCTAAAGCAGAGTTAGCTTTCCGTGGCTTGATGGGTTAGACACTGATGTGCCACACCTAAACGCTTAGAGTTCGAACCCTTCTCAATCCGTAGTGAAAAAGGTCAAAGTTCAATTAAAGCACAATATAGGTTTGGCAGGACAGAAATGGTGTCTATACTGCCCTAGCCCTTGCCACCTTCACAGGCATATTGAGTGTACATATTGATATGGTAAGGTCATAGGATGTCCAGCTTTCATCCCCCAGCTTTAACCAGGTCAATATCCACTCTATTTATGAGAACTACTTGTGAATTGCATTACTCTAAAAAAATATAATATCTAATCACACTATGAGCGTAAATATTAAATTAGGCATTCATCCCCCAGCTCTAACCACCTCAGTGTCCACCTCCATTCATGAGAACTAATTGTGCCATGTAAAACTAAAAAGAATATCTATATCTATCTATCTATCTATCTATCTATCTATCTATATAGATAGATAGATAGATAGATAGATAGATAGATAGATAGATAGATAGATAGATAGATAGATATAGATAGATAGATATAGATAGATAGATAGATATAGATAGATAGATAAATATAGATAGATAGATAGATATAGATAGATAGATTAATAGATAGATAAATAGATAGATAGATAGATAAATATAGACATATATATTCTTGTTCAGAAGTTCGGCACTCGAGGCTTCTCTTGGGGATAGAAAACACACAATTAAGAACCGAATCACTGGCGTTATCGCTCCCACGTGGGTTTCAGATAACGGTTATTCGATGGTAAAAAAAACTGACATTTTTTACAGTTAACATTTGATGAATGGTGTAATGTTATGCGTTTGAAATGCTGAGAAATCTTAGTTTTCTATGTAATGGTACGAGTGTACAGTATAAAATAGTAGGAATTGTAGTAGTAGACTGAAATAGTGGCCTTTCGGTTTTCGTAAAATCAAAAGAAGCAACAATAGTAACAGTAATTGCAGCAGCTTCTCTCTCTCTCTACAAAAAAAAAAAAATTGTTACGCAGTAAAATTCCATATTTGTATAAGTAATTCCAGAGTATTTTACAAGGTATATAATACTTGGTTTTATATGAAACATGCGACTTTTTATTTTTTTTTATTCTTTTTAATTAGACTTCCATAATTGCGATCTTTATTCATTCAAGAATATTACATCCATAAGAATTTGAACTATTTACCTGATTCTGTACAACAGTTGTTCCAAGATTTTCCCTCACTCTTGTCCTGTGTTAAGCCTCTTACAGCTAATAATTCTTTCAAGAATTCTAATGTCTTTCATTATATAGATACAGGGAGTTCTCCTCCGACATTTGCTAGATGTCGTCCGTTGGCTCCAGACAAATATTCTGCTGCCAAGGAAGCATTTAAACAGTTGTTGGATATGGGTATTGTACAACCCTCCAAATCACCTTGGGCTTCACCCATTCATTTAGTTCCTAAACCTAAGCCAGGAGAGTTGGAACTGGATTGAGCAATTCATGCGACTTTTTATGTAAGTATTTTAGGTTCCCATAATTGTCTTATTTATTAATTCATCTATATACATATTCCTTCATTTATTTATTTATTTATTTTTCAGTCGTTCAATTATTTCTAGATTTATTCTTTCATTAAGTATTTAGTTCATTAACTGTTTTAACTTTTTAATAGTATCCATATGAGTATATTTTCTACTATGTATATATGTAAATATTATATATATATATATATATATATATATATATATATATATATATATATATATATATATATATATATATGTTCCGGTTTGTTCCGGTTTTACGTCACGGACTCCCTTATCTACCAAGGGCTAGGACGGTTGCCTTCTTGCGAAGGACTTGTTTCGGCAGATGTAATCCTTACGCTGAGTGCATGCCTTTGCTAACCTCAGACCATATATATTGCACACTTTTTTATTTTCTTACTTTGTTCTTCATTGTTTTCCATACATATTTTGCTAATTGGCTTGCCAATATGGCTTTCAAAGTTGAGGATGTTCTAGGCAAATGCCTGCAGTGAGGCCATGGAATCTGTACATACTTTCCTTACCCGTAAGTGGGTCACCAAAAAACGTGGATCGAAGTGAGCATTGGTTGGGTTTTTATATTTAGAAGAAATGATACGACAACGTCCACACGATCTTTGTCCTTAGTGCACCAGAAAAACTTCCAGGAAACAATAAACGTCATACCAAACTCGTGTGGGATGAAACAAACAAGTATGGCAAATTTTGTACATACCCCTCAACATCGGAGACCGCGCGAAACCCGCGAGGCTTCCACACACACACACACACACACACACACACACACACACACACACACACACACACACACACACACACTATATATATATATATATATATATATATATATATATATATATATATATATATATATATATATATATATATATATATATACATATATATATAAATATATATATATATATATATATATATATATAATATATATATATATATATATATATATATATATATATATATATATATATATATAATATATATATATATATATATATATATATATATATATATATATATATATATATATATATATATATATATATATATATATATATATATATATATATATATATATATATATATATATATATATATACGTAGCCCTTGGTTGAAAAGGGAATCCGTGACGTAAAACCGGGACATATATATATATATATATATATAATATATATATATATATATATATATATATATATATATATATATATATATATATATATACAGAAATTGGAAAACTCACCTGCTTCCACATATGATCCAAAAACATGAACATTTAAACAAAGTTAGAAAAAATCCAGAAGAAGCTAAGACTTACAGCTTTTTGTAACACTTCCCCCGATGAAATTCCCCTTATAACTTGGCAGTTTCTAAGTGCAGTTTCCCTCTTCGCCTTTCTCACCTAATTAATTACAATATACACACCTTTACCAGGAAGCTGTATTTTAGTGATTGCACCCATGGACGATGACTTTCGACCACGTGGGCGAGTTTTTCCTCATATTTTGCAGTAAAAATTATTTTGTTTATCCACCCATCTTGTTTTGTTTTAGTGCTGCGAACACTATACAACTGCTTATTAATATACAGTAATTTATAGATCATTATATGCACAGTAATATGCATATCAAGCAAATTAGTATTTTTTTTATTGTGTCTTATCTATTAGTTTTAAAAACGACCAAAGGGAGCAGTTTATGAAAGAGACATTTAAAATATCTACAAATATTCATATATTTGTGTCTTATCTATAATCCGTGTACATTAGATCTTGTCGTAAGGAATATCATTGATGCTTATAGCCTCACACGGCGTGTTATAGATGCCTATAGCCTGACACGGCATATCATAGATGCCTATAGCCTCACACGGCATTTCATAGATGCCTATAACCGCCATATGGCCAAGAGTACACTCGATACCCACCGCCGCCAAGACTAGCAAAAGAGCCCAGCTAGTTAGAGATCAGACCTTGCCAGGGGCAGAAGTCACGTCCACAACTTAGCAGTCTCCCCCTTGGGGGCGGGAATCGATAGTGACAGGGATTTGTAGGAATTGGAGCTCTGAGGAATTAATTGTTTGTCCAAATAAACACCTATAAAGAAGATGCTTATCTGTTATCACCGACCACGCTACCAATAAATAAGATATTATAATTCAGGTGAAAAGAACAGTCAGAGAGTGAGAGGTACATCACCACAATCTGTTTATCTACTACCTCTTCAGTGCGAGGCAAAACAAGAATTTATATAAATATTTATCAGACTCGAGACAATGTATATTTTTAGATTCAGATCAGTTATCATTTCTAAGAAATGTAATTATTTTAGTTTTAAAAAGTGTTTAAAATGGCTGTCTTAATTAGGAAAACTCTTTGGTTAGATTAGGTAAAACTATTTGTGTATGTTGAATAGAACATTTTATATATATATATATATATATATATATATATATATATATATATATATATATATATATATATATATATATATATATATATATATGCATATATATGCATATATATATATATATATATATATATATATATATATATATATATATATATATATATATATATATATATATATATATATATATATATATATATATGTATATATATATATATGTGTGTGTGTGTGTGTGTGTGTAATTTCTCGCAATCTAGTAAACATCTAAAGTACTCTTTCGTGGCTCAGTTGATAGGGCGCCTGGCTACCACCTTCATAAATTGGCTAATATAGTTTCACTATCTAAAAGTCACTTAAGAATAGAGAAGACGGTAGTTGGATTTTTAGTGGCCTATGTTAGCCATTATAACTCAGCAAGTGGTGAAACAGTATCTTTTGGGTCTCACAAGAAATCGCCAAAGGCAAAAATGCTCTTTCTGCAGCCCATTAACAAGCAAACACACACACAAACATATTGAGGTTACACACAATTAGAAATGTCTGCCAGACGCGATACGATGTCCATTAAAGACAATGAGAGAGAGGAGAGAGAGAGAGAGAGAGAGAGAGAGAGAGAGAGAGAGAGAGAGAGAGAGAGAGAGAGAGAGAGAGAGAGAGAGAGAGAGATATTTTCTCCCACACCATGATTTTCAGAAAAAAATCTTGATTGTGTTTCCATTGACAAAATGAGTCTCCTCTCTCTCTCTCTCTCTCTCTCTCTCCTCTCTCTCTCTCTCTCTCTCTCTCTCTCTCCCTCTCTCTCTCTCTCTCTCTCTCTCCAATTACAACCTAACTTTATATATAACCGAAGGTGGTGTTACACTGCCATACTCGTACTGCGGAATGCGTGTGAATGAGGAGGCGGCAATTGATGTGTATATACTTTCTACAGAGATTTCAATGACATTCACTTTGCCATGTTTCTCTCCTTATATAACTAGATAACTAGTGAGATATAACGATCTCAAAGGAAGCTGAATATTCCAAAGAGATTAAATATAGATCGTCTATATACTATCTGTCGACGCCTCTTGGTTCACGGTAAGTGTAAAGAGATCAAGTAAAGCTAAGCACCCTCAACAGGAAAAATACTAAGCACCCTCAACAGGAAAAAAAAGAATCAGGGAAGACCATCTTCCCCAGCAGTTTTTCCACTTCTTTTCTTGAAGCTTAATCGTATTTTCATATGTGGTCGCTGTTTTAACTACTCTCTTGCATTCATCTCGATCTGAAGCATCCTCCATCCCTATTTCCTTATCTCATTACTCCCTGTGCGCAGTCTGTCTACCTCATCTTTAGTTTTCCTTTTTTCCTTCGCCCACGCACTTCTAAGCTCAATGACCTTTTCCCTAACATAATGTTCTCGTCCCTTTGCGTCACGTGTCCAATCCAGTGCAGCCTTTTCTCTTGGATTTTCCTCGACTACTAAACAAAGAGTACATAACTTGATGCTTAAAAGAGAGAATGCCCCACATAGATTCTAAGCATCAAATTATGTACTCTTTGTTTAGTTCTGTTCTGTTCCGGTTTTACGTCACGGACTCCCTTTTCTACCAAGGGCTAGGACGGCGAAGGCAACCGTCCTAACCCTTGGTAGAAAAGGGAGTCCGTGACGTAAAACCGGAACAGAACAGAACAGAACAGAAATAAAAAAAGAGTACATAATTTGATGGTTAGACTCTATGTGGGGCATTCTCATTTTTTTATTTTTGAAGTTATCATTAAAAAAATCTCAGAAATAAGAAATGTACCCTTGTGACGTTCTTTGTGCAACTTCCGTCCCTCTGAACTAGTCACTCCCCCAAGTGAGTACATCAGCTGTATACAAATAAGCCTGGAATGCATTAAAGAGCCGTAAGAGAGGAAACATTTACGATATTTATGACGTTCCTGTATTTTATAAGCATAAGGTGTATGCTTTGGCCACAGAAATACAAATGTTTGTTTTGTAATAATTAATAAACTCTCGTCTTTTAAGAACTTTTTAGATGTCATAGAGTTAATGCTAAATTAATAACACTAGTCTTTTAAGAGCTTTATTATATATCTGTATTGATTTTTCTCTTCCCCCCCCCCTTTTTTTTTTACATAAAGAGTAAAAAGGTGAAACTTGTTCTATATGAATATTTTCGAAACCTGTCTTGTTATTTTAATATGATAACCTCCGTCTTTCAAGAACTTTGTAGATGCCTGATCTGTTGCTTTTTTTTTCTAAAATTTTCTAGATATTTTAGGTTGTAATACTAACAACACTCGTCTTTTATGATCTTTTCTGTGTCGTCCAAAAAAAATCTATGTCGTCCGATTGTTTTTTCTTTTTACACTATATTAATGACGTGTTAGTCAAGAGCTCTCAATATTTCCAGATGATTTTTTATTACTTTTTTTTTTACGGAATTTTAGAATGATGACAGTCTTATTTTCCCTGCTTTAAGAGCCCTTATCACTTAAATAAATAAATCATAATTTTCATCCATTTTAAAATAACTTCTAACCTTTCAAGTAATGAGGATTTTATTTCCTGCTAAAATAACCATCTAAATCTTTCCAAGAATGAAATTCTTCTTTACATTTTCGTCTATAATATAAAACAAGGAAAAAAATTTCAAGTGTTCAAAATAAGAAACCTCTAAATTTTCCTTAAGCAGCACGTCAAATGATATATAATATATATATATATATATATATATATATATATATATCATATATATATATATATATATATATATATATATAGTATATATACATATATATATATATATATATATATATATATATATATATATATATTGATAGATAGATAGATAAAGATATATAGACAGATAGATAGCTAAATGAATGTCAACAACGTAAACACGTGTTTAAGTAACATGCAGACACGTAAACCTTCCAAGAGGTTATGTCACGGGATACAGATGGGGGCGCCTTGTTTACCAACAGCTATCCGTAATTAGAGAGTTGGGATGAAAAGTTATTAGAATGGCGGAAGCTTGTTAAGGAACCGATGGTTTGACCAATATTGACTCCTTTCAGAAAAGGGCGTTTACAAGGAGTGGATAATTGCCTCATTGAGTCATTAGGATCACTTTTGAAGAATGGCACCTTAATGACCTTCTAACATTTCTCAATAGCTAGTTAGTGCCTCTCCAAAGGCAAAGGCAACCCATACTGATGATGTTCTAGGCAAATAATTATGTATTTTAGAGTTCTAGTCTCTGTTTATTTCTGTATGCATATTTTTTTATACTATTTTACTCTTTTATTATTATTTTATTTTTTGGTGGAAACAGACCAAGAGAATAAATTTTAGGGTGATATTAAACAAAACAAAGTTGATGGCTGACTACTCAATGGCTTTTTTATATATGATGCAGTGTTCTTTAACACATATCAAACAAGCTTTTGTGTGTATGTGCATACAGTATATACATATATATATATATATATATATATATATATATATATATATATATATATATATATATATATATATATATATATATATATATATATATATATATATATATATATATATATATATATATATATATATATATATATATATATATATATATATATATATATATATATATATATATATATATATATATACATAAAACATATATATATATATATATATATATATATATATATATATATATATATATATATATATATATATATATATATATATATACATAAAATAATATATATATATATATATATATATATATATATATATATATATATATATATATATATATATACATAAAACATATATATATATATATATATATATATATATATATATATATATATATATATATATATATATATATATACATAAAACATATATATATATATATATATATATATATATATATATATATATATATATATATATACATAAAACATATATATATATATATATATATATATATATATATATATATATATATATATATATATATATATATATATATATACATTGGGTTATAAAGATATATTGGTTATCGATCTCGAAAAGCCAAAATAATTGTTATAAATATGAAATTACACAAATTTGATAAATTAAAAAGAAAAAGTTTTCGCACCCAAGATACAACTAAGCAAAAACTCTTCCTTAAAAAAAATAAAAATAAAATAATAAAGAGAAGAAAAAATCGACAATATCTATAATGTTTTATACGAAGGTTTTGGAAAGAAAATTCTTACCTTGATAAAAAGAAAAAAGGAAAAAAAACGACACGAGAAATTCTTTAATAAAGTGAAATGGGTTCTAAGAGAAAACGAAAGAGAAATGGCTTGGTGCACCGAAAGGGTGGATAAGGCCTTGGAGGTCACTGAGATAGGGGTAAGGGAGGTCAAACAGGGGGAGTAGTTAGTGCCAACCCTGTTATGAAGCAATACGGGTCAGACTGTCAATATTGGCTCATCATTAGCTGTTTGGTAGACAAATGATCCATAAACCACCCCCCTCTTGGGGTGGGGAAAGGGGAAGGCGGGATACTCAAGACATAGAAATTAACAATAATGAGAAGAGGAGGTGTGAGAAAGAGATGATGATAATAATAATAATAATAATAATAATAATAATAATAATAATAATAATAATAATAATAATAATGATAATAATAATAATAATAATAATAATAATGATAATTAGTTTTCTTATTAGTAATATCATCATCATCATCATAGCAGCAGCAACACTAAAATTCTTAGTAGTAGAAGTAGCGGTAGCAGTAGTAGTAGCAACTGTATAATCATTGTTTATTTATATTCCGTAGTTTACATATATATATATATATATATATATATATATATATATATATATATATATATATATATATATATATATACCCCCCTTGTATCAACCTCCTGCGAGACGTCAAAGAAGGAGGGGAGTAGAGGGGAGAATAACTTCTCCCCAAACTTTCCTTTCTTGATGTCGGCTACCCCCCAATTTAAGGGGGATATGTATGTATGTATGTATATATATATATATATATATATATATATATATATATATATATATATATATATATATATATATATATATATATATATATATATAAACGATTCCCCTCATCGTTTACTTGAGTCCTCCCCTTTTCGCACTTATGGGGGTTGGGGGCTTTTAGGAGAGGGTCATAAATATGGTAACTCGCCTTTCGCAAAGATGCCTCAGTAAACCATTATGATAATATTTATTTCCTTCCAACATTACAGTTTTTGCGGATTATATCATCATGGTTCAGTAACAGTTATTTTACTACTTTGATTCACAGTGCAGACACCCTAAAATGGGTATTTCTTTTTCGTTGTTTAATTATGGTTTAGTAGCTGCCATAGACTCCTACTGTTCTCTATAAAGAAACTCAAATACTGGTTTACTACTTCAGAAAACCTTCTTGATATTGGTTCAGCAATAACTATATACTACAGTGGTTTTTTGTGTACACAGCAAAAAAAAAATAATAAAAATATATATATATATATATATATATATATATATATATATATATATATATATATATATATATATATATATATATTACACCAAAGCATTCCTATCCTTAAGAAGCAAGGATGAAAAAGTAAAACTTGCATTTTAGTAGATTGTATTGTAAGTTTACCTATTACTGAGTAATTCTATCCTGAGTGCGTCGAATTTATATGGTATAAAACCATGTTTTCTATAAAAAAAAAGAAAAAAAAAGTAAGTTATATGTCACAACAACAATAACGAACAACGGCCAAACCACAACAACAAACTACAACAGCAGCAACAATAACAACAGCAACCACAACATCAAAAATAAAAACAACAACACGAACAAATATAGAAAATCAACAACAACAGCAAACAACAACGACCACAGAAATTTTTTATCTTATGCTGAAGATATGCTTCGTTTCCTCCAAAGATTGCTTAACTATACATAATTTAAGAGACCAAATCCAACTAATACAGAAACCTGGCAAGTAACTGTGAGTTAGAACCTCACTAACAGCAAGGATGCCATCATACACGTCTAATACAGTACTGGTCTGTGATAGAGCATACCCATTGCAGTTTAATTACTCGATTATTATTCTTTTCCCCATTTTCCATGTCAGATGTTCAGCACTACACCTCTTAAAAATTTATCAAAACTGATCATATCAAGCTACCTAATTCTCAGAACACTTATTACTTGTTATCCATTTCAGATGCCCACTGAATATATCGAGAGACCAGCTCCTCAATAGTCTCTTTACGTATCTGCTCTTTTCCACTTTCAAATATTTACCTTATCACAGCATTGAATGAATTCTTATAGCAATGGATATCATGCTTCTATTCTAAATAATATCCTTATGTGTTTTCTCTCTTCCATTTCACATTATTCAACTCATCTGCAGCTATAAATAAAGTCTCTAATCTGGAGGTATCTAGCTATCTATTTCTCAGCACTCTCCTTGTATATATTCTTTTCTCTGTTTCAAATGGAGCTGTAAACAAGTTCCCACAGTTGAAACTATTACGCTACCTCTTTCTCAGTATCCTCAAGCGTTTTTCTCTTTCTCCATTGCAGATGTGCATGTCAATCACAGCTCTAAAGAAATTTTCAAAATTGAAGTTATCAAGTTACATATTTCTAAGTACTCTCCTTGTCCTCTGGAACTCAATATCAGCCACAGCAATCCATAGGAAAGAGTATCCTGTTGTGCCCTGGGAAGATCTCTGGGAAGAGCTTGACGAAATGACCATGGGCAAAGACTACTGCCTCGTAAAGAACGCTTTGTGCTGGCACAACGACACAATTGGCACTAGAAGCACATCCAGCCCAGTGACGAAAAACGACCTCCGTGTGTAAGTGCATGCATATTTTTTTTTTATTTATTACGAGAGTCAATCTCTTTCAAGCCACCATAGAGCCAGTTCTAGACCGAGGAGGAGTCCAAATCTAACGGCAGCAGCAGTAGTCAGAGTATTGTTAAATTCAGATGAGTGTGTGCATTGTTTTATAGATCTTGATGATTCAGAGATGTATTGCAGTTAATTGGAGGCGGCTTTCAAAAAGTGACTTAAAGAAGTAAAGTGACCTTTATGTGTTTATGAAACATCTTCAATATAAAATGGCTTTGGAGTTTATTATATGTGGAGGTTTGAGACCTGTTTAAGAATTTGCAGATTTGAATATAGGATCTTTGGACAGAGACCTGAACATTTAGAACACCATGTGCTTGTATCAAAACAATGAATATTGATAAATTTTAACAGAATCGGAAGAACTTCAAATTATGACGAAGTTTCAAAAATAGTTGTTTATTTTGGCTCTCAAATGAAGCATATCTGGATTATGTGATTAAAAAAATTAGTGAGTCATTTTTTATATATGTTGCAGGCAGTGTTACTGTGACAATGAATGCGTTCGATATGGCGACTGTTGCAGAGACAAGGCAGAAGCAGATTGGGGCGATGGAAGAGAGGAGGGTAGTTCTCAATACTCCTGTAGGAAGATGCAGACCATGGTGAGAATTTTGAAAAAAGTTACACATCCTGTAGAAACATTAGAGTCTCTGGGTCAATAGTTCCTAATACAGTATTGGAAAGAAGTCGCTGGTTTAAACCGCATATTAGCTTAGACTTTACTGTTACAAAACCTCCTAAGTGTCCAGACTTTTATTATCTAATTAAATATGATTTATTAAACCATTTTTCATTTTGCTCGTACCCCCTTTATAGGATTGATGAAACAGTTAAGGAAACAAAATATGATATAGCTATTTAAATATTTTTTAAAATAGGTTCATATATTTTCAAAAGGTGAACAAGCTTTGTTTGCAATGGGAAAAAGACTGAACTAGCATTAAAATACAGTCTTGGTGTTTTATCTATTATAAGTTAATACAGTGTTCTAGTTATAGAATTTATACTGATTAGATTGGTCAAAATATGGTTAAGTACTTCGTTACTGAATGGAGGTAAGCCTCCTGGCTAGTACAGTGGTAACGTGCTGGCCTCGCATTCGCGAGGTCGAGGGATCGCGCCTCGTCCAGGCAAGAGAGTTTAAGCTGTTTACTGGGGAGGTTACTGCTGTGGCTGGGCACCACAGTGGGGGGTTGGGGCCTGTGCCGGTTGGCGACCACCCTATGGGTCTTCCATGACCCGTTCCACCCATCCGTGGGTGGAGAATCTAAAAAAAAAAAGAATGGAGGTACATGGTTTCAAAGTGTTTGATGACAATACAGAGTAAATTCTTACAAGAAAATAGAATCCAACCCTCTGCATGAGTAATGTCTTGGTATTAACTCTAACAACATCTCTTAAAAGAATAAAGTTATGAGAGATTCTGTTTTTTATACTCTTACTCAAATTACTTTTTGCTTTCTTCGTAGTATGTATATAGTATGCCGTTATACATTCATTGACTGCAGTATGTGTATGAGCTCTAGCAACTATTATGAATATTAGGTCAATTACATGTTACTTCAAGATTCGTACTTCTCCCTTAATATCATTATGAATATCACAATGACCTTATCATTAGGTCAAGAGGTCAAAAGATTTGTAGCCTTCACTACAAGCAAGTTTAGTGAATTTTATGTCACTAGTATCTGAAAGAGATGCTTGTGACATGAAATTCACTAAATTTGCTTGTAGTGAAGCATTTTTCAAAGCTATAGGAGTGGCAGTGTTGCCTTTAGCTTAAGGAGGTACTGTTCTAACACTGACATTATTCAATTCTCTTGTCAAATCATAAAGTCAGCTGAGTTAGTGGGGGTTTACACGCAATGGACACAGATACTGATTCCTTCACTTACAACAGAGCTGCAGCAACAACTGCAAAAGTACAGTCAATTATGAGGAGTGGTTTCACCAATACCCTTCCATTTGCCATCAGTGTTGTCACTTTTTTTTTTTATCGTCCCCTTCAGGAGATTAGCGTGACCTCTTATTGCTCTCGTCATTGCCATAGGCTAATGTATGGAAGGGTAATTAATTTTGGCATATGCTACTAATTGTGGCTAGGCATTATTATTAATCCACTAGAAGAAAAAAAATAATCATACAGGACTCACCCTTCTTTCTCTCTAATCCTACAGAGCACCATCGGTTTACTGATGGCAGAAACTTGCTTACCTGAGTACAGCGGGAAGGAAGTGGAAGCTCTCTGTATGCAGAAAGTAAGTAAAAATCTTCTTTGAACTTATAAAAAAAAAAACTCAGGATATATATTTCCCTCACAGTTTATATAAGATTGTATTTTAAGACTCCCACTGCTAGCATAACCAGTTCATAACAGAGGTATGTTGCTAAATTTAAACGCATTTGTTAGGACATGTTACACTCCATATCATCAGAATAGTACATACTACCTGAATGTGAGTATAGTATGCAGCAATGCTTTCATATTAGCGTGATAACTCTGTTATTATTTTATTAAGATTATATCGATATGAACAATATATTATGCTTATTCTGAAGGAATTATTCCGTACGAGACATTGAGTTATAACAAACAAAATTATTTTTGATACAGTAAATCAGCCACCAAAAAAAATTGTCATGTAAAGTTTTCAAATTATATGTAAACTCACCAGATACCAATGTGATTACCTAATTGTGCTTACGGGAAAGAGCCCCAAGCTTGTATCTTTCCGTCTGCTGATCGGTTCCATTTTGTACTTAGTGATACTTATCATATCTGTCCTTAAAACTATGGATTGAGTTAGCATTAACTACCTCCTCGCTTAGCGAATTCCAATTATCAACTACTCTTACACTAAAAAAGTACTTCCTTACATCCTGCAAAGAAGTTTTCTTACGAAGCTTCAGACTATGACCTCTAGTTCTAGAGCCAGCCATATGAAAATATCGATCCCTATCCACTCTATCATAACCATAAAGGAATTTAAAGACTGTGAATTAAGTAACTTGCATCAACATTAGTGACATCAGAAAAGAACATGATTTTTTACTGAATTAAGTGGGTTGTGACTGCAGTAACAAAGCACATGTGTCAGTGAGTAGTTACATTTGAGGAAATACCGAGAGCCTTACATGCACCTTTGCTTTCGGAATGACGTCAGAGAGGACCAAGATTACATTGAGCTTATTGGGTTACACACTTCGGGGGAGGGGCCTGTTTATCTCATTACTGACGAGGATAGAATTAGTAAACGTTGCTTCACTTCCACCTGTTCTTGGAAAACATTCATTTATTGTTTCTATGTACAGTCACTGATAACAGAACAGGACCTCTTGGAAAACTTTTAATGCACATCATTTTTGGGAAAATATTTTTTGTAATAAAATGTTTCTGTTTAGCCAAATAATTAAAGACACCAAATCTTACATTATCATGATATAGCATAACGATGATTGTATCGCACAATTATTTTTTTCCTCTCTCTATCTATCTATCTATTTATTGAGAGGGAGGGTTGAAGTGAATTAAAGAGAAAAAAACTTTCAACAATTTATTGATACACAGCAATCGTAAAAAAGGTAGATTTCTTCATACATTACATATTAAGTTTACCAAGGATGACCTTAGTAAAATAAAAAAATAAATAGATGAAAATGCTGAAGAAATGTTCACAAACATATCCCTTTTCAACATGTCATCATCACCTTACCACTGAGTCCTGGCGAATGGCAACAGCTGAACATTTTTCATCACACTCGGCCCAATCTCACCCTCTCTTATCAACTAGTCCATGACAAGAAGAAAAAATTCAAGAAGGATGGGACTGCCAATTCCTCACTTCCCTATCCCTTTTAGTCAGCTGTTATGCTATACAGGGAATACAAATGTGTGTGTGTGTGTATGTGTATGTGTGTGTGAAGGCTCAGTGCCTAAATTTCTTGGAGCTGGATAGTCAAGCACTGAAATATCCTGGTACTGAAGTATATTTAAGCCACAAGTGAGGTTTTCATGTGTGTCCAACATCTTATATAAATAACAACAACAACAACAACAACATAATAATAATAATAATAATAATAATAATAATAATAATAATAATAATAATAATAATAATAATAATAATAATAATAATGATATGATGGTTGTCACGTCATGGTCTTCTTTTTCTACTAAGGGCTAGGCCAGTGCCTTCTTGTGAAGGAATTTGGTTTCGGCGTGTGCAACCGTTACCCTGTGTGAATGCCCTTTCTAAGTTCAGACCATGGAGGGCCGCGAGCCCTCGACCTGTCGAATCATTTGTCGCGAGCGTTACTATTTGGCCACCATGGTTACCAATAATAATAATAATGATGATAATAATAATAATAATAATAATAATAATAATAATAATAATAATAATATATAATAATAATAATAATATTATTATTATTATTATTATTATTATTATTATTATTATTATTATTATTATTATTATTATTATTATTACATTTGGAGTTATTTCTCGGGGATTAGCCAACTGATACATTTTGCATGATCAAATTTATTATTGAAGTATCCCAATATATATGTTAGTCACTACACAGATAGTCTGGATAACCATTGTCAATCAAACTAACTATATTCAGTATTCATCAAATATATAAAATAATTCCAATGAAGGGTCCTAAAGCTTTACCAAAATCCAGTTCAAGATATTTTATGTTTCCAATATTATGTTGTTGTTGTTTTTTATCATTATTATATAACAATTTATTTATCTATATACTGTGCTTCTAGGTACCACGGATGTCATACACATATGTGCTTGACCTGCCTGTGACATCTAGCGACACCAACATCACCTACGTCAACATTCATTGCGCCATCTGCAACAATGATGCCAATCATTTATACACTTGGAACGTTACAATTAACTGCAATACAATGATGGTAAGAGATTAATTGTTATATTTCAGGAAATAATCTTGTTTATACCCCTTGATGGTGGAGGAAATCGGAAAACAGACCCATACTCCCTACATTTTATTAGAACTGACTTAAATGAATAAAGGAGGGAAGGTGTCAATCCCTGCCTCCCAATTCCTTTCCTTGCCCTTATACAAGTGGCAGAGGACATGACGATGGACAGGGTATGTTGAATCCTTGCTACCAAAAGGTATTTTTCTAAAGTTGTACCCATTCTGTTGACTTCAGCGGGATCTGGTGTCATTTGAAAAAAGAGAATGTTTTTCATAACTATCTCATTTATTTGTTCCTAAGTTCGGATATATGGAAATGAATTTCGTCTGGTGCATTCTCAGACAAACTTTAACCCTAGAGCGAAAGCTTGTCTTCAAGATGCTAGTGAGACACAGCGATGACAAATAGACTTGGGAGCTGCAAATAAATAAGAAGTTAAATTGTTAGACTAGTAATGCTAGGCCTAATTAATATGCCAAAGATGAGCCGGAGTCAGTTTACAGTTTTCAGTAATGCACTATGAAAAACCCAGCGTACTAATATAGGCCTATTTGTATAAATGAATCTCTGGGTACATTTACTTCAATTAGTTCTTTTTGATATACTTTATATCTAACGAATTTTGTTGACTTTTATTAACCCCACAGTATGAATGTCTATAGATCTATTTCTCTGAGGCTTGACGACTTCATTAAATAGGCCGGACGACATCTCACAATAAAATTATATGTATGGCTTGTTACAAGTACTAAGCACTGATACGTCCATTTCTGTACAGCTTAGGTGGCTTTGTGATTAGAGTATTTAATTTCCACTCAGGAGGGCAGAGTTCCACTCCATAAAGGGTAAACAGCTTCTCTCTCTGCCAAAGCTACTTGGAAACATGAGAAAGAGAAAAGCTTCTATCACTGAATTATGCTTAGTGAATACACAATTTGAAGTGCGTAGTCATGCATGGAATAGTTGTCCCAAGAGCTAGGTCTCTGTTTCTGGCAAAAAAGACTGTCTTGCAACAGAAGTTACTACGGTTGTTTAAGAGATACAAAAAAAAAGTTTATAATATATAAATATGTAATTTGGGGTAAACTGCTTTCTGTTAACAAGTCTATCAGTCTCTAAAAACTAACTACACGCTAAGGAAAGGCTCGGATCTAGTTGCATTTTGAACTTAATATATCATTAAAAAAGATTTTTGTGATATGATCCCACCTTAGATAGCTAATGAGACCGTCCCTCCTACATTGTTTCAGTAATTTACAGAATTTTATATTTATCTTCATAATATTAGGACTGTAATTCCAGCCCTTACAAATTATCAACTACTGTTATTTAAATGAGTAGATTTTTTTTTTAGTTTTACAGTTTTGTTACCACCTCAAATAACAGAGGGTAATCAAGCTCAACTGTGAATAATGACATGTATTATCCCAAATACCTTAAAAATGGCCTACTTATATCTAGCATTATAAATATAAATCACATTATAATTACTCTAACATTTATCTCCTGTATTATATAAGTGTTAAACTGAGTAGTGTATTCAGAAGAATGATATTAACTTTTGTCATCTGGACAGCTGTGAAGAGTCATAACATTGTGATGTTTTATAAACAGCTTACAAGATAAATACTGTCAAATATCAATTATTTCTTCTTTCTTTCTATTGGGGTAAGGACAAGAATATTAACTCTGATTGCCCTTTTATGTAATAAAAGTCGACTATATGGGATGTAGTGAGGGGACTGGGAGTCCTCCTCTTTATATTTTCCTCCCTCAAAGACTTAGAGCAAATTAAGAAGTTCTAATAGGAAATATCCAACCAGAACTCGAATAATTGGTCCTCTGAATGTACGTGGGTGAAGAACAAGTGAAAATAAATAGGGATGAGATTGAAGATATGACTGTGGAAAGGCAGATGGGTGTGTTAGCACTGAGTCAAAGAAAAGTGAATGGGTGTGTACTCTGATTCAGCCATCCCCCTTGCAATGGAGATTATGGTCTTGTAAGCACAAGAAATACTTTAATAGACTCCGTAATGCGAAAAGAATATGACATATTGTTATTATACAGTGGTTCAAGCTATGACTGAGTGCTTCTCTATTTTTCATTTTCCAAGTAGTTCTAAGTCAGTGCTGTCTGCAGTGTATACAAACTTTGACTACACACTGATGACTTAGAATCACTAGCACTTCTGTATGAAAATTCAAGTGAAACTTGGCACAAGGCATCGTGTCATACATTACTCCTTCTTTTTTTTTTGCCCTAAATCAACAGATATTCCTCTTTTTATCACACAGATCCAAAAGGATTTCACTATGAGCGATTTCATGAGTGAGGCTCATTACATCCCTAGCCGGCGACATTGGCAGAGATATACTTATCGTTCGCTTGCTGACAAGAAAAGCAAAGTGTATCGTGATCGTTATTTTTGCACTCTTGAGGTTAGAGCATGTGTTCCATATAGTATACAAACATTATTATCATTATTATTATTATTATTATTATTATTATTATTATTATTATTATTATTATTATTATTATTATTATTATTATTATTATTATTATTATTATTCCCTGGTAACAGGGTAAAAAGTCTGCTGCCCTCATATTCCCTGATTATCACAAGAACTTACAAAAAGGGATATTCCTAATAGCAGATAAGAAAGAATTTCACCCTTGTATTCTGGGTCATAAAACCTGACAAAAATGTATAGGAAAGCAGAGAGCTGGCCATTTCTTCCTTCCTGGATCTTTTTTGTCACGGAACACTTGATGGAAAGGGTGAGGATCTGCAGACCATGATGAACTGATGAAAGGGGGGGGGGGTATGGCGGGTAAGTTAGCAAGCCAGTGGTGGACCTACGCTCGACGTAGTAACATCCAGTGTTACTACGCACGTTGCCCTAATTGCATTCTTGAATTGTGCCACATTTTCATTTACCCTTGTTGAAATGTTGCCAAATGAGTGTTAGCGGCAGTGATGAGAAGCCATTGAAGGCTAGCTCTTCTTGTGAGACCGATATAGCATTAAACATGTGGATAGAAGACAAGATACAAGTGTAAGGTTTTATAGTGTATTAACTTGAAATATCTGAAAAATCATGCAAGAAGCAGCATGATGAAGATAAGTGTTAATACAGTTCTAGTAAGAGAGAGAATTACGTTATGACACACTTAGTTTTCATTTGGTGGTTTCTTTAAAATGTATTATTGTAATTCCAAGCATTGCTTACACGGTTTATATTTCTTTAACATTTATTACTGCGCTTACTGAGTATATTCATCATATATTAAAATTTATTTTACTATAGAGTGTGCAAAGTTTGTTTGTAATATTGTACATGGAAGTATGCACACACATGAAAACTTTTTTTCATGATGCACATAAATTTCAAATAGAGGCGTAGTAAACATGTACAGCTTACATGTACAGTTCACTGTACATGTAATATGTACATCTACAGTATACTCGTAATATATAATTTGAAGTATATTACCATATATCTAAGGTTAGAAATAGCATCTAAGCAAAGTATTGACTCTTGAAAAAATGTCCTGACATCACGTAAATAATTTTCTTGGCTAGTGGTGAAACCATTTACTCGTGTAACTTCCAGGACAACTGTATATATATATATATATATATATATATATATATATATATATATATATATATATATATATATATATATATATATATATATATATATACATATATATATATATATATATATATATATATATATATATATATATATATATCACACTTCGTCAAATTTATTCATTATACATGACTAGGCATGTAATAATATATTTTCAAAAATTAACTTATATCTTCCATTCAGTAATAGTACTTTGTTATCTTTTGGTAATATTTACAAAAATTACTAAGAGTTAAAAATAAAAATATTAACACCCAACCTCATTCATTGCCTTAAAGGTGGTTGAATTCAAGAATGAGACGAGCTTCATACAAAATTATGGTGGTCGACTATGCATATTTCCCAAAAGCATTTGTGAAGAGGGAACTGGAAGAAATGCGCTTTGCAAGGAGCAGGTGAGGTTCAACAGCTAAAATTGGCTGTCAAATGCAACGATTATCTTTGTCATATGCAGCTCACACTTTACAGAATATAAACTACACACAACTCGGAATAAAATGGAGATACTCTAACTATATAATGAGCTGTGTTGAAGCAGGTGACTACAGGAGATAAAGAATGCTATATCTTCTCTGGTCAAAAATATCTCTGATAGTCCTATCCTTTACTACGGAATGTAAAATACTGGTTGCAATTCAACTGTCACTTATAACTGGTGTCACATTTCTCTAATCAGATATAACATTCACCCTTGAAGCTAAAATGACACTGTAAATACATGTGACTTAAATTGGGCAAATTTTAAAATCTGGTGACTATCCATGACCCTTTTTATATACAGCATACGAAAATATATTGCCGTCTTGTTACTTAAGTACATTATTCCTGACTTTTTAACTTGTTCTTTTAAAAGTTTTCCTCCATACAGATTCGTCATTGTGATCCAGCATGGCCTGATCTTCTGGACAAAGATAAATGTGAGCGGTATTCTTATATGGTGTCACACACGAACGACAGAAAGCAAGAGACATTTTATAAGAATCCCCACTGTGCTCGATGCAATTTCATCAATGTGTCAGACAGCAGCTTTCAGTGTGTCAATTTACATGATGGCAGAAACTTTGATAGTAGAAGAGGTCGGAATCTTCCTGTCGTGTTTTCTGTTCTGATGGATTTCCAGGGCAAGGAATGTTATCATGAAAATGAAATGTGGGATCCAATACACAAAAAATGCCAAAAAATATATTGTGGGAAGCTGTATAGACTCGAGAACGGGATCTGTGTTGAAAATGAAATGGTTGAAGAGGTGATAGAAAATTCGTCCTTGCTTAATCAATCATGTCCCAAAATTCGGGTAACAAACTTCTTTGCACTGGATGATGGTTCAGTGTTTGTCAATTCATCCCGGAAGAAATACAGGAACGGTGACTATGAAATTGTTGATAATATATCTATACTCGTATGTAATGATCTTCACTATTTGGCTACCTTTTCTGAAGCCCATTCCTATCTCACTGCCGTTGTGTTGATCATATCAGTGACTGCTTTGGCCCTTCACATGGGTATTTACATATTAGTCCCACGCTTCAGGAACCTACCAGGGAAGAATCTCTTCTCACTGTCCTGTTCCTTATTTATAGCTCACATGCTCTTCTTGACAGGGATGAGAGCTACAGCTAATCATGGTCTCTGTGTATTTATCTCTGCTGCTCTCCATTACTCCTGGATAGCCTCCTTTTGTTGGATGAACGTCATGAGCGTTGACATTTGTCGTACTTTTACCAGTCAAGTTTATCGTGGTGATCTGAAGAGCCAAAGGACTTATATTTTTTATTCAGTATACGCTTGGGGTATACCTTCTATAGTCATTGGATTGGCTTTTTTATTTGAGTACACTGATCTTGTTCCCGATTATAAGCCCGAGTATGGTACTACAGTATGTTGGATAAACAAACGCTCCAGTTTGGTATTATTCTTTATTTTACCTATAGGGGCTATTTTCTTGGAGAACGTGATCTTGTACATGGTAACTGTGTGTGGTATTTGCAAGCAAGCAAAGGCAGCAAGCTATGCTGGCACTCGCTCTCAAAGTTTCAAAGACGCCAATGGCTCCACGAGTGAAAAGAAAGTTAAAAATCTCAAGGATATGAATATGAAATCGTCTGCTCAGGTAAGATTCAAGACAATAATATGTTATTTTTCAATAACATTGGAAATTTCTAAGAGTTATCTTTTAAAGCTTTAAAATCATGTTTCAAAATAATATCTTAGTTTCAAGCAAAACTCCTTTTACAAAAGATACATTTCCATAGGTTCGTCGAATTCGTAAGGACCGTGTTCGCCTTCTACTGTATGTGAAACTTGGCCTGATCCAGGGTCTGTCTTGGGGTCTAGGGTTTCTAGCAGCCTTCACTGATATTCCAGCAATGTGGTATCCCTTCACTATATTTAATGGGCTTCAAGGCGCTTTTATATTCATTGCCTTTGATATGAAGAGGAAGGTAGGTAAATTTTTGAAACAATCAACAATATCTGCAGTACTTCTACTGATGTGTTCATATTGTTTTCAATACTTATTACCCTGTATTGTTATTTTCATTTCTTACATTACTTTTGAACGGCTATTTTATATTAAGTACTACTATGTATGTTTTATAAATATAGGTTTACGTTCTTTAAATGTTTTGTATTATAATTTATATATATCGTGTACAGAGTTTAAAGCTTGTTTTGATAGCAAACTTCCATTTAAGAATATTTTACTAATATGACTGCTCTTTATGCCATAATAATTTTCTTACATCATATTTCAAAATTTCAGATGATAATTTCCTCCGTATCAATCAGATTATTTTCCAACTTACGAAATTATCTCAATGATAATGAGAAGATAATACAATCATCCCTTGATTTAATGGACCCCGATTTAATGAATTTCAGTAACACGGGACAAAACCTGGAGGAGCAGATTTAGTAATTTTCAATTGTGGCCATATACACTTTATAAAGAACATATTATATGAAACTATTAATGGGTATACTTAAGGATAACAATAACTCTCTCTCTCTCTCTCTCTCTCTCTCTCTCTCTCTCTCTCTCTCTCTCTCTCTCTCTCTCTCTCTCTCTCTCTCTCTCTCTCTCTCTCTCCTCTCTCTATTATATTTACAGTGTACAGCTATTTTACACTGTCATATTAGATATTGTGCTAGATGTAGTGCTTGATTAAAAGTATTATTTCTCTTCATTCCATAATGTAATTTTAGCTACTACAGACCCCAGTTCGGAGGCAACAGACAATGGAATTTAACAAACCGAGGTCCTCCCCCCTTATCAGTCCGTTACATCGAGGGTTGAGTGAAATTTAGAAAAAATCACATAAGAAAGTTGCTAGCACAAAAATGCAAGTCATATATAAAAATATCTTTTTAAGGAAGTTTGAAGTTTTTAATTATATTCTTATAAGTAATGCACACATACTAACAAACACACACACACACACACACACACACACACACACCTATGTGAGGCCAAAACTGGAATATGCAGCCCCCTTTTGGAATCCGCACTTGAAAAAACACATAGCTAAGCTTGAAAAAGTTCAAAGACATGCCACGAAACTGGTGCCAGAAATACGCAATCTCAGTTATGATGAGAGGCTGAGGGAATTAGACTTACCATCACTGGAAGCTAGAAGAGTGAGGGGGGATATGGTGACAGTCTTTAAATTCCTTCATGGTTATGATAGAGTGGATAGGGATCGATATTTTGATATGGCTGGCTCTAGAACTAGAGGTCATAGTTTGAAGCTTGGTAAGAAAACTTCTTCGCAGGATGTAAGGAAATACTTTTTCAGTGTAAGAGTAGTTGATAATTGGAATTGGCTAAGCGAGGAGGTAGTTAATGCTATCTCAATCCATAGTTTTAAGGACAGGTATGATAAGTATCACTAAGTATAAAATGGAACCGATGAGGAGACGGGAAGATACGAGCTTTGGGCTCTTTCCCGTAAACACAATTAGGTAATCACACACACACACACACACACACACACACACACACACACACACACACACACACACACACACACACACACACACACACACACACATATATATATATATATATATATATATATATATATATATATATATATATATATATATATATATATATATATATATATATATATATATATCAGTTTCTTAAATGTAGTCACCGAGGCTCATACGGTAGCGTCCGCTACTCTGAAGCATGAGGTCGAGGGTTCGCCCCCCGTCACGGTCTGAGGTTAGCAAGGGAATGCACTCAGGGTAACGATTACACCTGCCAAAACAAGTCCTTCGCAAGAAGGCAACCGTCCTAGCTCTTGATAGAAAAAGGGAGTCCGTGACGTAAAACCGGAACATTTCTTAAATGACACCATACGTCCCTGAGTACAGCAGAGTTACCATAAGGCAGTAGTCCCTGCTTGTTGGTTAGAGGTAGTTCTTAGTAGAACTCCTTGAGTGTCACAGGAAGTCACTAAAATGAATAGAGAGGAGGGTTTTCAATTGTTTTTTCTTGCCGAAAAACAAACAGATAAAGTGAGGCTAGATTGAGCACTACTATCACTTGACTGCAGTTGTGGATTTGAACCTGGGTTCTGTGGAATAGAAATCCCAAGCTTAGTGTGCACTCAGCTGTGGATTTTTGTCCTATAGGCCCCAGTTCCAAACCTTCACATTTGGAAGTAAATAAAAGTCAGAAATAATAATAATAATCATAATAATAATAATAATAATAATAATAATAATAATAATAATAATCATAATAATAATAATAATTATTATTATTATCATAATTATTATTATTATTATTATTATTATTATTATTATTATTATTATTATTATTATTATTATCCGTACATATCACCTTAAGCAAAAAAAGTAGGTAATTTTACTCTGTTGGACAGGATCAAGTGCTTATTCAAACAATACTAAAAAAAAATATAAATGATATGAATATGCATTGGTACACATAGCCTAACACCTTCCTATCTCATGACCTCATAGGTGGGCGAGTCAGTATATGAAGCTATAACTGGGAAGCAATGGAAGCAACAGCAATCAACAAAGAACACGAACACATCCACCATGCCCCAGAGTACATCATCACATAATAGATCTTCAAAATCATACAGGTCAGATCGACTCAGGTTACCTTTAGTCATTCATTGTTATATGTTACTAATTAGCTAATGTTACCTCAAGTATTCTATAACATTGCAGGTACAGTAATTTATTTGGTGTTTTAATGTTATAGTAGCTAATGTTACCTCAAGTACTCTATAACATTTCAGATACAGTAATTCATTGGTGTTTTAATGTTATATTAGCCAATGTAACCTCAACTATTTTATAACATTTCAGGTACAGTAATTCATTTGGTGTTTTAATGTTATATTAGCTAATGTAACCTCAAGTATTGTATAACATTTCAGGTACAATAATTCATTTGGTGTTTTAATGTTATGATCCTTGGAATGCATAATGGTTTGGGCACAGCAAAATATGCAGATAATCTCATAATACTGATTAGTGTTTCAGCTTATAGTTATGCTGTTCTAAGTTTTGACAAACATTACTGATTTCTCAAATTTTATCACACAATATATATGTATATAATATATACATACAGAATATACACACATACAAAATAATGTGTATATGTATGTATGTACGTATGTATACACAATATAAAGTATGAATTTTAATGCAAAATAGAGGAAAATATCTTATGCATCATTGACATGATTTCCTACGTAAAATCTGTGTACAGCAATTTTGATGTCATCTTCCCGCTAGGTCAAATAGCAAAGCTAAACATTATCTAGCTTTCAGTGTCGCTCTTTCCTCTTTCACAGATGCTATTTCAGCTTCAGTTCATCAGAGCATGCTGCTTTTACGTCTACGAAACTAGCTGGCGGACAATGCGGATGACAGACCACTGTATTTCAGAAAAGCTATGAATGTTCTGCTAGTATGAAGATAATCCTTTTACATGTGCTAATATATTCTCTTTCCACCATGAAGCTCTCTCTCTCTACACATGATTTCCTTAACTTCTACAGATTGTCAGCTTTTACAAGGCAAGGTTTATGTCTTATTTTGGTGACTAAATCTGTGGTATTATGCAGGTCTCTTTTTTAATTGAATTATATATGCTGACGCTGAATTAAAGAGATAATCATAAGTACAATATCAGAGATTTACATCCTTCATTGGCTCCATTTTAATGTAGTAATTACCATGGGATATTTCCTGCCTTAAGGATTGGCATGGTTTTTACCGTTAGTTTTAAAGCTTTAAAGTAAATTAGGTATATGATATCAAACTAAATTTGCTCTCCTAAATCATAAAGGCATTTAAATGCAGTTTCCACTAATTGCATTAATACTGGCTTAGCAATCAGTCTGGAAACTTAAGCACAAATGAAAAATTTATTTATTATCTGAAATCTCCTGCCACAAAGAGGATGAATACGATAAAAAATTAGGCCTTATCACATAATTTACATCATTCCATATGATACCAAGTCTTCAGACTGACAACAGGTTCTTCATTCATCTCATTCCTAAATAAGAATTAGTAACTATAAAATTAAGTCATTTTGATCATACCCTCATGGGAGGCTCCAAAGGACAAAACTGAAAACATATGGCCTATTGGGAGTTGTTAATAGGAAAGCAGGTAGACAATCAACTAATACAATCACTTTTTTTTCGACACTAAAGTCACATAAGCCTGCCAGTTATTTTCTGTAAAGCAGAAACCTACAATTTAATATCTCAGCCACTGCATATGGGAATATCTTGTTTTTGTGATGTGTTTGAAACCTCGTTAATTAATGTTGAACAAAGACTCTTAGCCATTGCTTTTCCAGTTAGCCTCTGTATTTATTAGCCAATGTAGGCATATATTATGTAATTTATCTTGTATGGTCCCTAGTAGTCACCGTGGCTCAAGCGGTAGCGTCCGCGACTTTGAGGCGTAGGGTCGAGGGTTCGCGCCCCGTCACGGTCTGAGGTTAGCAAGGGCATGCACTCAGGGTAACGATTACATTTGCCAAAACAAGTCCTTCACAAGAAGGCAACCGTCCTAGCCCTTGGTAGAAAGGAGAGTCCACGACGAAAAACAAAAACATCATATATGTTCCTTAGAGTTATAATTAAATATTGTTTCATAAAGATATACATGATAGCTGGCTTTTTCCCAGCATCTCTGGTGCTAGTAAGAAGGAAATCTTCATGACTATAAAGATAGCCAATAGAATCTTCTGTTGTTTATAATTGTCTGTTGCTACTCCTAACTCACAGCACCTGTTTATGTTGAGGTTACTTGTTGCATATTAGATAAGCACATATTGGAAGGGGTGTGGATGGAATGGGCATGATAAAAGCTTCCTGCTTTCCTTTTCTTGTTCAGTTGAGACCACCCAGATGATTCCAATGGAACATGGCTTTTTGCTGTTAAAAAAATTTAAGATTCATTATTACGAGATGATACTTGAAATTTAATCTATAGACGATGAAATGAGGGATGGATAGACTAGGCTATGAAGATGAAAGCATAGTGAGCACATTCTCTATTAATAATATTGCCTTAGTTTATAGCAGCGTCTCATTTTCCCAAATGCAGTGATTCGGAAGGTGAAGAAGGAGGAAAGCAGCAACAAGAGGACACCTGTTGGTCTCCTGATGGCAAAGTAAATAGTTCATCACCGACACAAAGGAAGACTACGTAAGCAAAAACCAATTACAAAATTTATTTCATATGCATTCATCTTAATTTCAGACATCAAAATCCATTACAAAGATATTTGTATGTCACAAAATGTCAAAGTATTTTGACTCAGCCACCCCCTTATAAGGGGGAATATGGCTTTGGTATATGGTATATGGACTATAAAGAAATGTAATATATATTCCATATGTCTCTAAATTGATGAAAAATTCTATTGCTGATTCCAATATGGAATAAACGCAATAATTCTTCGAAACTTTTATAAGCGGATTGTGTTGTCTTCAATTGATTCTTACATATCCACTAACACTAGTGAGGCCCTTATTGAACTTCTACTATCTTATCAAAATTTTAGTATACTGAAAAATGAATAAGAGCAGACAGTAGGTAAAGTGTCTAGAGAAAAATTCAGTTTGATACCTGCCATATCCTTCATATGCTAGGTCATCGGCCTTTTCTTTCAATTCATGTCCCGGAAGCAATTCTTCTGTGCATTTTGTGGCCTCTTTGAAAACTGCCAAAAAATAGTTGTGATCCTCAGTTTTGCTAAGTGTAAAAATCTGTAAGCTAACCGTTTTCAACCTAATAATTTTTGAATATATATCCCCTCTCTCTAATTATTAATCTATCTAGCTCTGAGTCCCTAGCTTTAAATACAGTATTCAAAGAACGTACTAGAGCAAGTGGCGACCATATATTTAATACTGCCTTAACAAGGATAGCTAATGATCCATTGCCTAAATCATATGGACAAGAGCAGACAACGAGAGATGGGTATGAAAACTTAAGAATTTGTTTTTCTTCAATACTTGGTAAACATTATCTTTCACAGCTTTCAGCGATCAGCGCTACGCCAAAGTCTCAAAAAGCCTTCCAAACAAACTTCAGCAGCTGTTTATACTCGTAATCACATGCGTAATGGTGATCTGAGAGGGAGCATAGTCAAGGGGAAGTTTGATGATGAAAAAGGTGATGATTTCACCAAAGCTGATGAGGTAAGATGTGTTTTGAAATAATAATAATAATAGTAATAATAATAATAATAATAATAATAATAATAATAATAATAATAATAATAAATTAATAATAATAATAATAATAATAATTTTGCTTTACATGTGATGTCATACCATGAAGAAGCCAGCAAGGTAGCCACATCTCAATAAACAAGGGGAAACAGTAGGTTTTCATTTGACCCACATGCTCACAATAGCTGTACTTTAGATAGAAGGAAAACAAAGAAAAGAGTAAGAGTGGTAGATTCTTTTTCCCTCACCACCATATATAATAATAATAATAATAATAATAATAATAATAATAATAATAATAATAATAATAATAATAATAATAATAATAATAATAATAATAATAGCATATAAATAATAATAATAATAATAATAATAATAATAATAATAATAATAATAATAATAATAATAATAATGTCAGTACTTTTTCGAAATTCAGTTATCCCAGATGAGTAAAATCTTTTTTTTCTTTCTTTCTTTTTTACCATTACTTTGTCAGACTGCATCAATCAGCACAGAAGATCAAGTTACAAATACTTTCTAGTCTCACATCTTAAATGATTTCTTATGCAAAACTTTTCAAGTGAATTCAGTCTAATGCTATTTTCATTATTATTACTCAATGTTTGGCAGACTGAATCAGAAAGCGTAGAGAAAGAAGACAGAGGAACCTCCTTAAGGAGAACAAAGTCAGACTTACAACGCGTCGTGGATCTTCTACAACAGCTTCAGCACTCTAAGAATTCAGGAGATTTGCAGGGTGTTTTACAGCAAATAATTGCAAAGAGTGGGAGCTCGGTTAATGGGAAGTTAGTGAAGAACTCAAATCTCTCAAAATGTGTGTCCATGTCAGAGGGGATAAATCCAGTTCTTCAGGACAAGGGGAAATATGCCTCAGCAACAAGCAAGCCTTCAGTAAGATCCTGTCAATAGAATTTTGCTAAGAACTGAAAAAAAATCATATATTAAGTATGTTATACTGAGTCAGAATTCGTTGCTTATTGCTTCTTCATTAAACACTTAATATTATTTTATAAGCTATCTTATTATATTTAAAACACTCAATCCTTGTTATCTTAGAAGTAAAAAAACATCGATATAAATTTTCTCTAACACATTGTCTCCCATGAATAGGATCAAACAATTGCTGTAAGAGAGCCTTGTCTTCAGAGTATTGTGGCTGTCCCTCCAGAAGCAATGACTGCTACAAATTCCATGACATCTCTGAACAAAAGTCCCAGACCTAAATCCACGATGGCTAATATGGCAGATGATGTGTCGATGAGATGTTCTTCGAGACAGTTAGTGTCTGAAGAAGAAGTCTTACATCCCGGTAGAGATCAGCAACCAAGAGAACAATGGAAGAGATCAAAATCTCAGACATTCTCGCAGGTAAAGTCCTCATTCCCCTTTGTAAGGTAGGTGGCCGAGCCAAGAAACACGTATTGACCACGATCCACACATACCCCAAATACTCCTCTTTGCTCCTTGGGGATAAAGGGTTGCCATATTTCCCCCTAACACCCTGCTTGGGTCATCCACAAGGTAGGCTGGCAAGGATATTCTACAGTGAGGACCGATAGCCGCAGCTGGTTTACCCCCATCCCTTCAGCACATGTTGCAGATAAGAAAAGATTAAGCAGGAGAATACAATTTCATAAGAGAAACGATGTAATTAGGTTGTTAAGCTACTTTGTATTAAGATGCTATATATCATATTTATTGCAGTGTTAAATAATGTATGCTGTATTTCTTGCTTTATTATATATTGAATATTATGAACGAAATACTAATTACATAAGTCTAATTCTATTTAGATATATTGCTGTAGTTTTAATCCCCAGTGCAGTATACCTCTTCATAATTATTCGAGAGTAGAGAGTTAATTAATTATTTAATTATTAAATAAATATTTATAAAAAAAAATTTCTTCAACAGTAGTCCAGCATGCTGTTCTTTTCAAACACCTGCAACAAGTGAGCTATTAATATATGGATGGATATTTTCCCCTGAATTGCAAGAGTTAATACTATTATATTTGCTATTTTTATATAACGCCATATTTCATTGAAACGACAGTTAAAGTTAAAGTTTGCTGGTTTTTAGCCCTCCTATCAGAGGCATCGCCCCTGTTATGGCGGGCGTCAGCCGGTACAAGGCCCAACCCCACGCTGTGTAGCCCAGCCACAGCAGTAACCTCCTCAGTAAACAGCTTAAACTCTCTTGCCTGGACGAGGCTCGATCTGTCGACCTCGTGAATGCGAGGCCAGCGCGTTACCACTGTACTAGCCAGGAGGCCAAAACTGAACGGAGGAAGGGATGGATGAAGCAAGGCTTCATTTTCCTCATACTCATCCATATCACTAGTTCATCAGCGAAAGTAATATAAATCAAAAAGGATGGGACTGCCACCCTTTGGCATCCCTACTTTCCATATTAGTCGGTATTCAAGATAAGAAAGGAATAAAGGCACTATAATCTGTCTCCCCCACTCCCAGGGAATAATAATAATAATAATAATAATAATAATAATAATGATGATGATGATAATAATATAATAATAATAATAATAATAATAATAATAATAATAATAATAATGATAATAATAATAATAAAAATAATAATAACAATATTACTGAATACTTTTAATACAATATTCCAAGACTAAATTGTCATTTGTGCTTCATTTTAGATATCACAAGTGGCACTGGCAGCTGCAATAATGCAAAGGGCAGCTAACGAGTCCAGAGAAAGGAGAAGAATGCTCGCGGAAGACGAATCACCAGAGTATAATAGAATTTTTCAAGAAATAATTGACCTCAGAGATAAAGAAAACCCCTTTGAAAGCTTGGTGTAAGCAGAGTGTGTGTGTGTGTGTGTGTTCTATACCTCTATGTCAGAATATCATAAAAAAATAGTTTATATACTGTAATGCATATATTTATAATCCAATAGTAATATGTGACATATGCCTGACATGGGCATAGAAATTCCATTAAATACAGAATTTAGATATGTAAGCGATAAATTACATATGTATATTATTAAACATTTATTTTTTTCTAATTAAATATAAAATGCCAGAGCCAACTGAAGCTAGCAGAGTGATAACAACTCTGAAAGAATTTGAAACAACACACCCTGCCCAGAATAGCCTCTTCTAGCAGTTTTTAGTAAGACGATTAGATCAAAGATGGATTAGAAATTCCACACTCCTCTATTCTGATCGGTTTTACGTCACGGACACCCTTTTCTACTAAGGGCTAGGACGGTGCCTTCTTGCGAAGGAATTTGGTTTTGGCAAGTGTGATCGTTACCCTGAGTGCATGCTCTTGCTAACCTCAAACCGTGACGGGCCACGAACACGGCCTGACGCCTCAAAATCGCAGACGCTACCGCTCAACACGGCGACCACTATTTCCACACTCCTCTGCTACCATTTAGAATTTTTCTACAACAGTCAAAATATGCACCTTGAATTTCCTTTGGCCAATTACTTCACGTATTCTTTTCTTGTGAGTTTCTATAACAAAGAGGGAATAAAATACTGTATTTTTTTCCTTGTCCAACAAGGATATTTATCAAGATATTCTTTTTAAGTGGAATATTTGTTGGTGATAGAGGCAATCCGAAGTAAAATTATGTTATCATGAAACGGAAATAATTTATTTTAGAAATTTCAATTTTTTCAACATCTGTAAGCTGAGGAATATATGTTAAAAAGCATGTAATTATTTTTGAGTGAAAAAATTAGCCAATTATACCACTCAGTATATTGCATATATATATATATATATATATATATATATATATATATATATATATATATATATATATATATATATATATATATATATATATATATATTTGTGTATATGAATTTATAAGACCTCTGATTTCTAGTCATTTTCTAGTCGGAAAAATATCCATAATGATAAGTTTATGGAGAAGACATACAGAGACAAATTAGGTTTGCTTATTCTGAATAGTCTCCAATATTTTTTTTATAAATCTAAAAAGTCAGGCATTTAATTTTTGTGATGTAGCCAAAACTCTAAATGCATGTATTATAATACTTCTTTCTAGAGATGGTATATAGATGTATTATAAATCATGCATACAGTTTCTGAAGTCTATAAAAAGTTCCTTTATTCTGCTTTATAAAGTTATTTGTGGCTCTTGGGCCCGATTTCTTAAGCAGTGTAAACCTAGGATACCATATTGTTAGTTAGCTAGACACACACAAATGGATTTCATAAACGCATCTGATGCGGTTCTGTGTATGGCTAGGATCCCGTACCCTAGCCATACACAGAACCGCGTCAGATGCGTTTATGAAATCCATTTGTGTGTGTCTAGCTAACTAACAATATGGTATCCTAGGTTTACACTGCTTAAGAAATCGGGCCTTTGTCTCAGTTTATATTTTGTCATAATGAAATATTCTCACTACAGTTTGTATATAGATTTTCTCTAACTGTATATATATATGAATGTGTTGAATAAGCTATATAGTATAATAATTCATTAATAAGTGTAATTTAGATTAAATATGCATCTATGACAAAATGTAGAAACATTTCTCTCTAGTTTCGTTTGATGAATGGTATTGAGTGGAAATGTCTCTGAACATTTGAAAGTATACCCTGTAGGTGTGCATTGGCAAAACCATCTTGTATACCTAAAGTACAGGATATTTTGTGAGATATCAGTGACTGATATATATCAACCATGATCATGGACCCCCAGAGCCGGAGATATATACGATATTAAGGCTGTAATTATACTTACGGGCTCTAACCTGGCAATGGAGTCGACTCTAGTGTTGCACACTTCAAATCCAGTAATAGCCTCCTGGCTAGTACAGCGGTAACGCGCTGGCCTCGCATTCGCGAGGTCGACAGATAGCGCCTCGTCCAGGCAAAAGAGCTTAAGCTGTTTTCTGGGGAGGTTACTGCTGTGGCTGGTCACCACAGTGGGGGGTTGGGGCCTGTGCCGGCTGGCGACCACCCTATGGGTCCTCCATGACCCGTTCCACCCATCCGTGGGTGGAGAATGTATAACACCAACAAATCCAGTAAACCCCCTATGAAATGGCAATGACTGGTTCAACTACCACTGTTGAGGAATCCTTCGTATTACAAGGAATTCCAGATTGTTTCTTCGGAGATGAAAAAGGCCGCTAAACCCTGCATGACAGTGGTGAGGTAAGTGTTGCTTGGGTGTTTTCACTTGCTGGACAAGAACCTGGAGGCTTGCGAATCATCACTCAGTACTGGCCAATTACCCAATTGGAATGTGATATATTGTCGGTTTTGAAGCATGGCTTCTTATTATATTTGTCTATACATTGTCATGTTGATTGTCATCAAGTATTCTTTGGCATTCACAAATTTGAATGGCATCGGTGACCATGGGATGAACTCAGAAATTGCAGCTTAGAGGTCGCCTTGGCAAATCTACATCTGAAATACTGCTGCTTGAGTGCTCATAAGCATTGCTTACGCCTTATGGCAGACACAAATTGTAAGTATTGTAACGTGCCGGAGACAGATGAGCACTCTTTCCTTCCCTGTCATCATTATTAGGAAATTTGGTGTTTTTTTAGACACACCTTGCTCACCCTAGGAAGTCGCGACTTTTCCCTATCGTTACTATTGGGTGGTGGTCCAAATGATTTGCAGCTACAACATAAAATTGCTTCTTCTTCAAGGAAATTCGTTCTTTCACCAGGTAGAGTTTTATATTTGTAGTATTTCATTGGTTTCTTGTTCATAGCTAAAGCATCGAGTAGTATTACTTCACTGTTATTTTCTTTTAAACATTTTAGGAAGGACCTATGAGCTGACCAAGCTTCGTGTCCTGCATATACTGGGAGAAGAAGAATCTGTTTGTCCCATTTGTGGTCTTAAAGTATCAGAAGACATCTCTAAGGCTACGTTTCCACTAGGCTGCAAAACGCTGCTTCTGTTTTTCGCAGCCTCTGCCTGAGTTTAGGTGATACATGTAATCCTATGGAGCTGTTTCCACTAGAGGCTGCGTTTCGCAGCTGCGAAACGCAGCCTCTAGTGGAAACAGCTCCATAGGATTACATGTATCACCTAAACTCAGGCAGAGGCTGCGAAAAACAGAAGCAGCGTTTTGCAGCCTAGTGGAAACGTAGCCTAAGTAGCTATGATGATTGCTTTCCTGTTGATATAATCTTAAAGTACAGCTTTCCTTAGCAATCTTACAGTTAGTTGTATTTATACAACAGAACATTAAATAATGTAATATGGAACCTAATATGCATTTCTTAAGAAACAAAAATAGTATATATAGAGATGTGAATGACCCGTCAGCAAGGTGTTATATGTTATTTAATATCAATACTGAAAGTCTCATTTTAGCTTTATTGTGACTATATAATGTGATATTATATGTATTGTATGTAGAGAAAGTAAAATATATCCTCATAGTTTTCTGGTATTTTCCTGACTATTGCAAAGACATTTTTCAAGTGTAAAACTTTGTTAGACAGGAGTGATGGTGAGCTAAGTAGTTGAATAAGGATAGAAGTATTAAATATCTATCCATTCTTCACTCAATTTAAGCATGTAACAACAAAATAAAAATAAATTAGAGAATCTTCTTGAGAGTTGGGATCTCTGGGTACTAGTACCATGTATTGAAGAGTAAGCGTGTTTTACGTCATGGACTCCCTTTTCTACCAAGGGTTAGGACGGTTGCCTTCTTGCGAAGGACTTGTTTTGGCATATATAAGTACATACCCAAAAAATATCTTGTTTCTTATTAATCACAAAAAGACAGTCTGGGAAGCTCACACATCCGGAATTTAGTAGCAATTCATAAATCTTAAAAGGTTTAGGAGCATCATGTGATCTCTAAACTATATCCCTTACAGGAAGAACAACACATATTCTAATTATATGATTTAATGATATCGATGGGAGAGTTACGGCAGGAATGATGGCAGTATAAATAAAAGGTAATAAGACGATGCTTTTATAGATTATGAATTGCTATTCATATTCTGAATAGTAATCAAGTGGACAGGTAAATATGGTAAGCCTTACTAATCATCCCTTCACATCTGACAAGTCATTACACTCTCCATCTCTGTTTCTCTTTACTTTATGTATTCTTCGTGCCCAGGCCCGATGAGGGCTGTTTTATTTCATTATTTTTTTTGGCCCTTCCTGGTATAAAAAAAAAAAAAATATATATATATATATATATATATATATATATATATATATATATATATATATATATATATATATATATATATATATATATATATAATGACAGATTTGCAGGTGATTTGTAGACTTAAATAAATTGTCATAAGGAAAAAGGAAAAGGTATGAGGTTGACCAAGAAGAGGGTAAAAAGTATAAAATGATATGCATTTTAATCTGCATATGAGCTGCATGACGGAAGTAGTGCAGACAGGAATGCTGGACAGGAGTTCTAATGGCAATGGAGAGTGAAATAAAATACAAGTTTCCATATGACTTTATCTTGGTGGCCAGTTCAGCTGTATATGGGTGTGTGAAAAATTTAGGGGGGAAGTTTGAGGGAGAATTAGGGGGGAGTTTGTGGGAGACGAGAGCTAAAACTAGTGGAAATGTTAATAACAGAAAATATTCCATACAGCACTGAGAGGCCCAGTACATGTAATAAAAATATGTGATATATAAATTCCAATCTCTTCTGCCATATCAAATGCCACAGGATATATCTACAACTCACTGACAATTATTTAATGAATTCTTGAAATTCGTTAATGAATTCCTTAAATTTTACTTTTAAACACGGCAAAAATGGAGTTAATATATATATATATATATATATATATATATATATATATATATATATATATATATATATATATATATATATATAAAAATCCTTTCAATTTACTATTCAATCAATATGAAAATTATGCTAATCATTTTAAAAGAGAGTCCATCCATTCATATACCAAAGCCATATTCCCCCTTATAAGGGGGGTGGCTGAGTAAAAGAAAATACTTTGACTTTTTGTGGGAAGTAGATACAGAGGAGGGGATTCCCAGTCCCCTCGCTCCTCCCCATTTAGTCGACTCTTACGACAGGCAGGGGAATAAGGAGGAAGTATTCTTACCTCCTTCCCTCAGCTAATGAAAGTATCATAAAAGAAAGCAGAGCTCAGGAATAGGATATGTCATGAGGAGAGAGATAGAGAGTGTACTCGCCAATATAATCCGCTTACGATATGCATTAAGAGACCCACTAACAAAAATTGTTAGAAAGATTGTAAAAGCATTTAAAGGTCTTGTGTAGCCCATGGAGTGGGGTATCCCAACCAAAATTCTTTCTTTAAAAGAGATATCCAAAAACAGGACATATAGATGCATTCCTTTAAAAAAAAAATTCTTGCTATTCTGTACTGGTAAGGAATTTGCCTGCATGACAGTGCTTATACAACTACGTCAGAGCGATTGTCAACTTAGTAATGTTGGCTAAGACAGGAGAATGTCTAAGACTACTCAATATTCAAAACTCGTTCTCTATGGGGAAAATTGGTGATCTGAAAGTGTATTATCTTCTCAGATATAAAGTATACCAATTACCTTAACCAAGGGAAACTATCTCATCTCCAGAACTATTCTCTGCATAATGAAGAAGGCTAGTTAAACAAAAGCAAGTACAGTATATTTAAGTATTTACCTATTTTGAAAGCTCAACTGGTCACCTTTATATTATGGTAGGGAGATCAGTTGGGGTAATGAAATTATCAAGTTCTCTTCTATAGAGTTTTCCTTTTGTTTTTCATGAGAGTAAAGGTATAATGTTCTCAATATATTTTTCTTAATTCCGTACGTCCTTCCAATTGTCAAGTATAATATTATAATGTATTAGTCGCGACTTTGAGGCGTCAGGTCGAGGGTTTGCCAAAAAAGTCCTTCGCAAGAAGGCAACCATCCTAGCCCTTGGTAGAAAAGGGAGTCCGTGACGTAAAACCGGAACAAACAAACAAACAAGCAAGTAATACAATGAGGATGTGTATTAGTACAATTATATATTTATTTCTTAAAAGGGTATAAATACGCATATGAACACCTTTGCGGAGTGAAGAAATGAGAGTATATGAGTAGGTGATTCGAAGTGTTGTGATAATGTCAGTAGGAAGCGTGGTCGCAAAATATAACTTTCCAATTCCTTTATATTACTATTTTACACACACACACATACACACACTCATATATATATATATATATATATATATATATATATATATATATATATATATATATATATATATATATATATATATATATATAATATATCCCCCTGAGGGAGGGTGCTATAATACTTCCTCCGTGTTCCCCTGCGCATCATAAGAGTCGACTAATTGAGGCGGAGCGAGGGGACTGGGAATCCCCTCCTCTGTATTTTATCTTCCCAAGAGGTCATAGTACTTTGCCTTGACTCAGTCACTCCTCTTATAAGGGGAAACATGGCTTGTGTGTGTGTGTGTGTGTGTGTGTGTGTGTGTACATATATACATTATTATATATAGATTATTTTCTTAATTTAAAAGTTTCAGCAAACTTATCATACTGCCTCCATGGTGTTATTATCATCATTATTATTATTATTATTATTATTATTATTATTATTATTATTATTATTATTATTATTTTTATTATTATTATTATTATTATTACACAAGATGTACAAGTGGACGCTTTTGTCCTTCTCGAAGCCCGACCTTGAGAAGTTACTGTTGCACCACTGAATCATATATCTAATATTGTACTCACTGCACCTGTTCAGATGACTGAGGGTATAACAAAAAGGACGTCATTACATTTATCCCAAAGTGGCTCTGGTGTAGAGATGCCTAGTGAAACACCAAAAGGAACTGACCTCAGAACCTTCAAAGAGGAGTACCAGGCGCTATCTACACTATTCATATCAGAGGTTACTACGAAGAATTAGAAAATATCTTTTATTGTTTCATTAATATTATCAAACTATCAGCAGCTTCATAATCCTAACAGGACTTCAGATACCGCTGAAGCTAACAAGAAGAACACAATTGTAACAGAAGCAGTGAGGGAGCACTTCATTATAGTCTGCATGTCATCGATTCCTGTAGCAATTGTTCTGTGGACCCTTGCTCGCCAGCTCTTTTCGACGTCTCTTGCTACCAGCCATATCCCTTTTGGACGACTCCTATGACTCGTAGAAACTTTTTATTTCTAATGTTTCTTGTCACAATTAGGACCCATTCGGAGATGGGCACAGATGACCTGAAGGTGGGGAATTAAGGCTGGATGCCCTTCCTTAAGTCCTGCCGCGGCCTCGAACGTGGTTTCGTCACTTTCCCGAATTGAGCACTGTACCACTACTCTACGGCGGTCCTTTTATTTGCCAATAACATCCGGTATTCCGGTGCACACCTATCCAAATACTGACCATACCCAACGATGTTTCACTTCATCGCTAATACTAGTGAGAGCCTATATTCCTTTTCTCCAACAGCATGGAATATCCATCTTAATCACCATATACGACATGCAAGGAATATCCATCTTAATCACCATATACGACATGCAAGGAATATCCATCTTAATCACCATATACGACATGCAAGGAATATCCATCTTAATCACCATATACGACATGCAAGGAATATTCATTTTAATCACCATATACTTCATACAAGGAATATGAGGGAAGAATTATTTTTCTTCCATCATCAAATATAAGAAATTCATAGGTATTATGAATAAGATATTGCTCTAAATGACACACACACGGAAATATACAGTGGTAGGTACATTTCGGTGCTCTGTATCACGCTAATAAGAAATTCTAAAATCAATGTTTTTCTACTAAGTACACATCATGAACAGAATGCATACAGACACGCATATACATGCCAATATAAATTAATGCATGCATACACATACATAAATTCGCAATCAGATAGATCAATACACAGAATAAAGAGATTAATACACAGGATGAAAAGAAACCGAATCCGATTGACCGACCATACGGATTTTTTCCTGCTTGCTTAAAAGTAGCGTGTCAAGTCGACGTAAAAGAAGAAGGGGAGATAGGGAGGCACTGGGGGGGTGAGAAAGGGGGGCGCAGAGCCCCGTACCGAGAAAGCGGTGGCTCTGAAACTCACGCAGTGTCTCTTGACCAGTCGAAGCGATAAGGTACACACACACACGTCCGCCTTTGCTTCCCGCACTTGTGGCTACCGAATATCGCGTCGCTCAATATCCACTTTTTTTTTTAGTTTTCTCGATAAAAGTGGAAAGAATGATAAATACTTAAGTGAATTTCATGAGAAGGATTCTGTTAATGGTGCTTAACTGTTATTTACAAATTTCTAAATGTTAAATCAATGGCATACTTGAAATCTAGTCGCTTTTTTTTTCTTTTTAAGCAAACGGGACAGGTGCAAACATTTGTAAACATTCCTGTTTGTGTTTTGCTGTGACGTCGGATCGACGAGTGAACTTCTGTGTATATCTTTTTTTTTTTCTCTTTTTCATATTTCCCGCATCGTGGTGTTACCGTATATAAACGCACTTTTTGCGAGTTCGGGCCCACCGTGGGGCGTTAGGTAGGGTATCCAGCCTTAATTTCACAGCTCCAACGTATCTGCGTCCATCCCCTAATGGGGGTTGATAATGATACTTAGAATGGCAAAGAGAATTAATATAAAGGATTCAGATTGGTGTAGACTCGCATGTGTTTATTTGCTTTAATGAAAATCGTGTATATATGCTTGTGTATGCGTGTGTGAGTGTATGTGTGTTTTACTCACCTAAATGCATTCATTTAATGGTTTCAAAGGGAAGGAGGAATTAATGTGACTCCCCGTCTTCTAGTTGTACAAAAGTAGTCTGTGCTTGAAAGAAAAAACTGTCACCACTGATTAATGTGTGCGTGCTTGCGTCTTCGGTCTGTGTGTTTGTGTGTGTGTGTGTGTGTGATTACCTAATTGTGTTTACGGGAAAGAGCCCAAAGCTCGTATCTTCCCGTCTCCTGATCGGTTCCATTTTTAGACGTGTGTGTGTGTGCGCGCGCGTGTGTGTGTGTGTCGGCATAATATTACCTTATCAGAAGAACGTCTGATACGCATATTTCCCAGCTCAATATGTATAATGCAATATTGGAATAATATATGTACAGTCATTTCTAAAATTAATTCTAGGTATAAAAATGAAAAATGACCACTTTTGAGGGAGGTTTCGGTTGATAGCTGTCTATCTATCTATCTATCTATCTACCTATCTGTATATCTATCTATCTATCTATCTCTATCTATCTATCTATATATGGTATCTTTCTATCTCTCTATCTATCTATCTAACCTTCTATCTAGCTATCCAACTACTGAATCAAGTACTGATTTATTTATTTATCTCAGTCTGTCTATATATATATATCTAGCAACAAATATACATACCTATACATCTATCGATCTATTCACTAATTCAGAATTAGCTTTCTGTCTTGTCCGTCCAGCTATCTATCTTCCTACTAAATACCTACCTATCTATCTGTCTTGACCACTATCAATGAAAGTTTATATGAGTTCATCAAACAAATATATGCCAACCTACATCTGCAATTATCTGCCCATCAGATTTATGTCTGTATAGGTATACAAGTATCTTTGCATGTATGTATGTGTGTGTGAATAAATGTATATATGTATGTATGAAAGGCTAGTTACGTGTCTATGTATCTATTCACGTGTCAGTCTCTCCTCGTATGCATGTATGTATGTATGAAAGGCTAGTTACGTATCTATGTATCTATATACGTGTCAGTCTCTCCTCGTATGTATGTATGTATGTATGTATACATCTACTCTTTTATCAACTTGCACATCTATATAGAATCCATAGTGTTAAGGCATTTTTGCTTTCCCAAATTAGCAGTAGTATTAATAA
>JAXCGZ010001896.1:150000-152500 GCA_037179515.1 Halocaridina rubra
AAAAAAAAATATATATATATATTTTAGCGAAGAGATATTGGGCACTACCCTAAAAGGAAACCTTTTTAGAGTATCCCTTTGAGGGGGGCAAATCTTGTATATATTTTACTACTTTTTCGGGATAAGGTGACCACAGAGAAACGAATGGAATATTAAATTGAAATACAATTTTTTTTTTACTATAGAAGAAAATGGAGTATTAACTTCTAATATTTCTTTTTTACTGATTTTATTTTTTACTCGCAGTGCAAGGGAAAATGCAATTCTTCGGAATTTCTTCATTACATAGGGCCTATTTTTCATCAAATCAAAAGGATTTCTTGTAATTACTTTCCCTATGATTTTAGTTTCTCACTACGATACCCACACACAGGAGATACAAGAAGAGAATTTTGTTTCACCAGCAGTAGAGACATCCCATTCAGTCTCCTACTTCGAGTTCGCCTTTTATACATTGCATTACGCTTGTATAATCCCAAAATATGGATCAAGAAATTTTATAATTTCATATTCACGACCGTGTGGTGGGGACTGCCGTGGCGTAACCGCAAGAAGGCTCAACTTGGAAGGAGGTGGACTTATGTTCGAGTCCACGGCGGGGCGATAGGAAGAGAATCCAGCCTTAATTCCCCAGCTGCAATCCACCTGTGCCCACCCCCATATGGGGACTAATAAAAACAAATAAAATGTAAGAGTAAATATTCACGACCATGTGGTACCATCTCAGAAACAAACAAACAATTCGAACCATAACAAACTAATAATTAACAATGTTGAATAAAAAAAACTAGACTACTTACTTTGCAACATAGTTTTTATGCTTAAAGACTGGTCTCACATACAACAGAATCCGAGCTCGAGACTTAGTTCTGTTGAAGAATTTGGAAGGAAGTATAGAGGCGTCTCTAGTCTTTTGGACACCTTGACTCAACCAACTAAGTATGATAAGGGAAAAGTGAATTTTACAATTACCTATGTCGCGAAAGTGAGAGAAACATTAGGGGCGTCTGTCGTCTCCGAGATACTGCGAACTTAATACGTAAACTGAGTAGGCTAGACTAATGGAAGTGGCTTACCGATCCAGACAGGAAGTGCAGCTCAGCTCGAACTCTGTGACGACCCCATTCGGGGATTGGAGTCATCAAGAACATTAGGGCGCAAAACTTTGGGGTAAACACAAAACACTAGTCTCCATATAACTAGCGAAAAATAAAGAGCTCAAAAAGTACCTGGATAGAAATTGCACAAGAAGAAGATTAAAAAGATAAAGAAGATTATGAAGAAGAAGAAGAAGAAGAAGAAGAAGAAGAAGAAGAAGAAGAAGAAGAAGAAGAAGAAGAGAAGAAGAAGAAGAAGAAGAAGAAGAAGAAGAAGAGAAGAAGAAGAAGAAGAAGAAGAAGAAGAAGAAGAAGACGATGACTATGAAGTAGATTAAAAAGATGAAGAAGATTAAGAAGAAGAAGAAGAAGAAGAAGAAGATGACTATGAAGTAGATTAAAAAGATTAAGAAGATTATGAAATAGAAGATTAAGAAGATTATGAAGTAGAAGATTAAAAGATTAAGAAGATTATGAAGTTTAAGAATAAAAAGATTAAGAAGATTATGAATAATAATAAAAAGAAGATTATGAAATAGAAGATTAAATAGATTAAAAAGATTATGTAGAAGAAGAAGAAAAAGGGGAGCGGCAGGCCATAGGTGAGGGCAATGGCACCAAGAGCTCAGGCAAGATAATAAGCCCCAGAACAACGAATATTGATTTAAGAAGGCATAGCGTGTCTATTATCACCCTCCCCCCTTCCCTCTCCTTGCCGTATGATTGTTGGGGCTTCGCTAGATGTACGTTTCCGGCGAAGACTTTACTTCATAGGCCGTCCAAAGAAAATTTGGATGAGAGAGAGAGAGAGAGAGAGAGAGAGAGAGAGAGAGAGAGAGAGAGAGAGAGAGAGAGAGAGAGAGAGAGAGAGAGAGGAGAGAGAGAGAGAGAGAAGGTAGCAACGTTTATGTTTGGGTGTGTAAAAACGGAAATAGTTAAAAAAAGTGATAATGACATGAAGAGAGTTGAGATGAAAAATTTCAAGAGGAGAGAGAGAGAGAGAGAGAGAGAGAGAGAGAGAGAGAGAGAGAGAGAGAGAGAGAGAGAGAGAGAGATAATTTAATTTCCACCCCTGAGAAATTACAAGAGAACCCACAGTCAGAATAATTAAGTGGAGCCCGGTATTAAGAACATTAATTAACGAAGAAAATATTAACACACATTATACATGGTGTGCTGACTGGAATTAATTAATCCGAAGGCTGTAAGTGGTCCATGAACTGCAGGCTGCAAACCACATTTACGGAAAATTAGCCTGTCCAGCGCAGTCTTTGCCATTCGTTTCTTAAGTGAAATTTTCCTCTCTTTTTTTCTTCATCTTCATTTACTTTTTTCTTTACAAGTCAAGTCTGGTAATGGTTGAGAGAAATATTTTATAGTCTCGCATTCTCCTCTCCTTACGT
>JAXCGZ010001896.1:160000-167500 GCA_037179515.1 Halocaridina rubra
AGAATACATTCCTTCATTGTTACGCCATCCTGAAGATGATTTCAGTGAGAACTCGAAAGCTTGATACTCTAAAAGAGAATACACTTTTTTTTTATCTGTTTATTTATTAAATTTCTCCATCTCTCTTGTATTGTTTACTTGTTAAGTACTTATTGGTATATTTAAGTATTCTACTTATTTGCAAATCTTTATCACTGTTATGAGAAATAAGTAACTGCTTTAGAATTGATAATCCATGTGTCGTAAGGCATTGGTAATAATAACGTTTTCGATTCAGATATCAACGTTGTTCCGAGCCATCATTGTCATTCGGGTTTAGTATGTTTTATTATTAAAAATTTTTCAAAACGTTTTATCAGTAAAGACTGAAGAACCTATACGTAGTTTAATAGAGGTTTTTCTAATTATCTGATATGAAAACGTCGTATAGTTTTAATAGCTACTTTTGCAACAGTAAATCTAATGAAAAGTCAGAATGATCTTACATAATATACAGTAGTTCATAGTGTTTATTTCACTTTTCTTGGATTCACTGAAATCCATAATAGGAGAGCACCTGATATTGGGTCGGGTACTTTTTGGCGCCGCCGTTTTGTCGCCGTCCTTTAGGTGCTCGATTGTTTGGCACCTTTACTAAATTAAAAAATGGATTAATTAACACGAACCTAACCTAACATTACATAACCTAGCTTAGTGCCAAAAATGTAATGTCAATACAGTTTAGTGCCAAAAGAGCGGTACCAAATAGTCTCATTCCGTCTGATGTATACATTCTTTGTCTGGAAATTTCAGGCGAAATGATTGCTGTAACACTATGTAAAGAGAGCAGTCGCCAGCTAGGACTGAAATTGAGCGGACGTTGCACCGAGCCCGGGATTTTCATCATGGAAGTTTTGAGGGGCTCAGTGGCCGCCCAAGACGGACGCCTCCACGCTCATGACCGCATCCTAGCCATCAATGGCCATGATGTACGGTATGCCAGGCTAGACCAAGCTTCTCAGCTCATACAAAAAAGTCATATTCACGTGAGCCTTATTGTGAGTCGCGGATCTATTCTGTCATACGCGCAAAGCACTGAAACCTCAGACTTCTCAACAGAGGCCTTTCATGGTTCATCAAACCACTGGCGAGAAGAAGTCAACCATGAAACGGAATTTCCAAACGTCGCAGAGCACAGACAGACCAGCCATAGTGCCTATGGCGTTTTGGATTATGTCAAATTTGGCTCCTGTGAATCTTTAAGTGATCCTAGTGTCGCGTCTTCCATGCTGTCCTCGCCTAGTAATTATTTACCATCAGAAAACGAAAGAGCAGGTCATGGGGATTCCAGGGGAGATTCTCCTACAACTCCATCACCTGGATATTATACTTCAGATACTGATGACATGGATCCTCACCAGCAGGGATATCATCACCATCAGCAACATCCAGAGACTCTATATCCCCAGGAGCATGCCACACCCCCAGATACTGTGAATTTGCCTTCTAGGTCACCTACAGAAAGTACAAAAAGGGAACAAGAAGCGAGATCTCTCTCGCGAGCTTCGCATGAATCCAATATTTACAGCAGTACTGCAAAGAAAGTTTTTTCACCGGCCGAAGATCTTGATTTCGTGTCAGGGCTTCTGAGAACTACAAACGTACAATCTGCTCAGCTTCAGCAAAAAAATGTCAGAATTAAAAAGGTAAGAGGGCTTCGTTAAGTAATGAAGCACATTAGATTTTATTCAGAAAATAAGGCTCTAGAGTCCTTGCTAGAAGACTTGTTATATAGTTTCTTAACGTAAACAGAGTATTTTTCATATGGAAAATGTCAAAGGATATTCAACCAAGCGGTAATTAAAAACTTCATCGGATCATATCTCAGCATAGTCTGACAAAACCAAAAAGACCAATAAATTTTTTTCTCCAAAAAAATAAAAATTGCCAAGCTTTGCAAGTACATAAATTCTGAATCAAATAATTGCTACATGATCGGTGAATCTATATAGCAATTGTTTTCACATTTACAAGGATCACAGATCATAAGTAGTCAAATAAGAAACTTTGTTTCTAATGCAATCTTTTTCATTGCTTGCTTGTTTGTGTTTTTTTTAATGTTAGTTTATGTTTACGACAGGGAATCAACGAGAATCTTGGAATGAGAATCGGAGGGGGAATAGGCAGTAATGAAGGAGATACTCCAATATACATAGCAAATATCAATCTTCAAGGACCTGTTGGAAAATGCAGGAGTATAAAAGTAAGAACACAAAGTAATATTGACCAGTATATATCTGTACTGATATTCAATATGAGAGCAAAATGTGTGTGTGTGTGTGTGTGTGTGTGTGTGTGTGTGTGTGTGTGTGTGTGTGTGTATAATATCACATACGCGTTCAATATTATCTAATGCAAATATTTGCATAAAACACATTTTGGAAGTTACATGACTTGTACTTAATTACTTTAGGTTCTCAATGTAATACACAATATCTTCAATTTCTCCTGAGGCCAGAAGCAATTCTATCAAGGCAGCTCTTGTACCTGTCTTGTAAATCCTTTCTCTTTTTCACATGCTTCAACGTAAAAACACACTCCTACTAAGCAAAGAATTTGGTATAAATAACTATTAGTGAGCTAATCAAAACTTATACAAAGCATCTTGCAATTTACTATTTTCTTTCCTTCTTATGCACTATCACAGAAATGAGACGAATTGTGTCATACAATAAGGTTCTTATTTAGGAATCGCATTTCAGTAATCTTTAGGAAGTACTATCGATTTTTCAAATTGTAGGAAAAGTATGTGATCAAAACTGCATTGAGAATGCCTGGTAAATTATGCTTAATATATAACAAATATTCTATTTTCTTTCATCTTCAATTGCGACAGAAAGGAGACGTTTTGTTGTCTGTCAATGGAAGGTCACTTCTAGGCCTGACACACAGCCAAGCTGTCGCTCTTCTGAAAGCGACCGCTGAGTTGGCATCCGTCGCCCTGAGTTTACTGGATGGCCCAGAGACCTCAACAGGCGCCACCAACTTTGTTCCATCTTGGCTATATTGGCAAAAACTTCCTCGTACTTTGCACATGTCAAAAACAGTGATATTACATCGACAACACGGCGCGTCGTTGGGTTTCAGCATCGTTGGAGGAGCTGATCCACAGAGAGGACAGGCAGAACCAATCCACGTCCTCTTCGTTGTACAATCGTCTCCAGCATCTCTGGATGGGAAGCTTCGATGTGGAGATCGGTTGCTTTCTGTTGATGGACAATCACTCGAATATATTCATCATTCTGCAGCTGTTAGCTTACTCAAACAAGCTGGAGAGACGGTTCATTTGGAGGTCGTGTCCTGGCTTGGAACTGAACTGTGACCATTTTTATAAACATTTTATAGAAGATCTATCTTCTGTCGATAACCTGGAAAACAAAGCTGAAGCTAATAGTCTTCATACAGGCTTGAGAGACGGTTATCTGAGATTGTTTCTTGGCTTAGAACAGAGTTATGACCTTCATGAACTGTATATAGAATATCCCAGTTGCCAGAAAAACATCTACCTATAGTAGTCAGAAAAATACCTTCCCATACAAATATTCCTTATTAAAACGTTTTGTGTACTGTAGATGTGATAGCAAGTGGTGGTCTTATTTGTAGAACTATCTACAGAACTTTCAAAAGCATTTAAGGGTCCATACCTTAGTGCTGTATTATTAATAATGTAAGACTAGAAATGTCAGAGTATTTGTAGTTATTTAATATGTAGTGAGACTATTTATAGAGCAGATTTGACTATCAAATATCAGCATTTAGTATAACAATCAAAGTTAATGAGAGGTTTTTAAATCAAATGATTTTTTTATATTAGGTGTTGAATATACAGTATATACAAGTATACATACAGACATACATTCATACATATCAATAGACGTTATAGTAATCAAGGTAAGTAAAAAACAAATATATACCTAATATTTTCTTTTAAGGAAAAAAAATCACAAAAAAGTTGTAACTTGGATAAATCTAAAGAATATAATCAAATTTTGTTATAGAAAAAAATATATCTTTTAAGACACCCTTTAGTGCCTCTGAGTAATTCGAATAGATCTGAATAAGTAATGACAGAAAAGTTTTATATTTTGAAAGATAATTATATTTAGGTTTCCCTGCAAGGAGATAAATAAATAAGTGAATAAATAAACCTAATAAATTGTCACATATGTGTTAAAACGAACTAACGAGAGCATGACAAATGACAAATTTATGACAGTCATGACGAATTTATGAGTGTGGAGCGAATTTTTTTTTTTCTTTAAAAAAATTCTCGTGACAAAATTATGGCATAAAGTCGAAAAGATGTTCAACAAAAATCTAGTGATTCATTATGTCCGCAATTGTGATCACAAAAAGTAACAAAACTCAAACAAAATTGTGTAATCAAGACAATAATAAAAGTGTTTCACACATATGTTTTTGGCAAAATTATGACAAATAAAAAAATTGGCTTAGAATTGGTGAAACAAATTATGAAGACAAGAAAATAAAAACTGTCACAAAAAAAAAGACTGAATGACAAAAACTATGACAAGATAAAATAATTTAATATGGTAACAATAAGGTAAACCGAAAATTTCTGTAACAAAAAAATTTAATGGCAAAATTATAACAATAGGAGAAATTTTTTTTTTATTTGAGAGAGATTATGACAGGTAGATAAAGGAGATCACAAATATGACCTGTCAAAATTATGACATTCAGATAATTATATTTTGCCAAAGAAAAGTCATGACTAAATTATGACGTTCAGATGATTATATTTTGCCAAAGAAAAGTCATGACAAAATTATGACATTCAGATAATTATATTTTGCCAAAAAAAGTCATGACAAAATTATGACATTCAGATAATTATATTTTGCCAAAGAAAAGTCATGACTAAATTATGACGTTCAGATGATTATATTATGACATTCAGATGATTATATTTTGCCAAAGAAAAGTCATGACAAAATTATGACATTCAGATAAATATATTTTGCCAAAGAAAAGTCAAGACAAAATTATGACATTCAGATGATTATATTTTGCCAAAGAAAAGTCATGACAAAATTATGACATTCAGATGATTATGTTTTGCCAAAGAAAAGTCAAGACAAAATTATGACATTCAGATGATTATATTTTGCCAAAGAAAAGTCATGACAAAATTATGACATTCAGATGATTATGTTTTGCCAAAGAAAAGTCAAGACAAAATTATGACATTCAGATAATTATGTTTTGCCAAAGAAAAGTCATGACAAAATTATGACATTCAGATAATTATATTTTGCCAAAGAAAAGTCATGACAAAATTATGACATTCAGATTATTATATTTTGCCAAAGAAAAGTCATGACAAAATTATGACATTCAGATAATTATATTTTGCCAAAAAAAGTCATAACAAAATTATGACATTCAGATGATTATATTTTGCCAAAGAAAAGTCATGACAAATCTAAGGGAGTTGAAAATAAAAATCTGTCAAACTATCATGACAACAACCCAAAAAAAAGGTAAAAATAAATGTCAAAAATACAAAACTTAGTAAAATAAACGACTCAGAGAGAGAGAGAGAGAGAGAATCTAGAGATCTAGAGATCTAGAGAGAGAGAGAGAGAGAGAGAGAGAGAGAGAGAGAGAGAGAGAGAGAGAGAGAGAGAGAGAGAGAGAGAGAGAGAGAGAGAGAGAGAGAGAGAGAGAGAGAGTTACATTATTATTAACTGTAACCAAAGACATAACATGAAAATTTAGTTGAAAAATTGTGACGTAAATCACTTTTTTTTTATATTTAAGAAAATCTTTACATTACGAGAATATAAATGACAAATGAAATAAAAGAGTAAATCCAGCTGACATTTTTATTTATAATAAATGGACTCCCTAAATATACAAATAAATTTTTTCAATTAATCGTGAAAATGTAGTTTTATTCCATTAGGTTGGGAAAAGGAGGAGTTTGGGGGAACACAAAACAATGAGTGGAGAGGGGGAGACCCTTTGGCAAAATTGTTAATAGCGCTGGCCTCGCATTCGCGAGGTCGAGGAATCGCGCCTCGTCCAGGCAAGAGAGTTTAAGCTCTTTACTGGGGAGGTTACTGCTGTGGCTGGTCACCACAGTGGGGTGTTGGGGCCTGTGCCGGCTGGCGTCCAACCTATGGGTCTTCCATGACCCGTTCCACCCATCCGTGGGTGGAGAATCTAAAATAACATAATAATGTCGTACCAATTCAGAAAAGGAGATTTGCCTTACAAACCTCGTTCCCTAACTACTGAGAACTCAATGGTCTAAAAAGATGACACACTGGATTCACTGAGAGGAATACTGTTGAGAATAATGATACACACAGAGCCATCTCCATGTCTGCAAAATTTTTCCGTCTTGACAAAAATAAAGCCATTGCAGGAGAAAGCCAGTTCATCTCGGTGCTGATCCCAAGCCTGAATCAGGAGAGAGTAGGTGTCTGTAACGACAATCATAAGTAAAAGTCTCTCATCTTAACCAACACTCTTCCCTAATGCTGGTAAGAAATAGAGACCCCTTATAAAGAAGGGAAAATGAGAATATTTGCAATCCGTGTAAATGAGCAGTGGTCATAACTCTTAGCTCCTACCCTTGAGGTTCCGAGCTCAACTCCCCAAGATAGCTTGTGCAACAATTTAAAAAAAAAAACATTGAAAGACGAGAATGAATAGCTACTGATGCCTTCATAAGGAAACCGCCATCAACTCATCAGCCATAGTGAGTACACTTATTCATCCACCATAATGTAAGCACTTCTAAGTCAAATCCATTTAGGAATAACAAGGAGAGGGTAGTGGAATCCTATGCGTAACAAACCCTATCCATTAAGCAAGTCATTGATTACACCAATAAATATGAGACGCAGTTAACGACAAATAGAGTATGTTTACTTCCGAAGGATTCTGGCCATATACTAGCATCGACATGCCTTAGGTATATAGAAATGAATACTCTCTCTCTCTCTTACACACACACACACACACACACACACACACACACACACACACACACACACACACACACACACACACACACACACACACACACACACACACACACATATATATATATATATATATATATGCGCACATAAACACAAACACATACACACACACTCCAACGAGTTTTTATTCGTGCAATTTAAAACTCCTAAAACTCATTAACCAAATGAAGAGCTTGCTATGCAATCTTTCTTGAAAAGATTATTTTAATATAATCTGAATCATAGTGATATAGTGAAGACTGAAATTAAATGCACCTAAAAATAAAAAGTATGTATATATACATACGTAAAACTAAAAAAAAATAATAAAGCATTTATTTGCAAATTCATGTACAGACAGTGATAAAAAAGATACTTAGTTTGTACATACACTAAATGATGATAATAATTTACATAGGTATGTTGAATAACGAATTTAAGTTAATATAAAGATATATATATATAT
>JAXCGZ010001896.1:170000-175000 GCA_037179515.1 Halocaridina rubra
TTTAAGTAACAACGAAGGATAACTCTCGACTGTCGAAGAGAAAAGGAGCCAGATTAAAGACAGGTCATCAGCATAAGAGTCAGTGCTATAAAACAACTTTTGTTTATATAAGAAAGGGAAGAAATACGGACTAAGCGTTTTCCTCTCCAAGGCTATATGAAAGAAGAAGACTGGACTGGCAATAAGTTCGGCCTTCACTGTAATATTGAAAATTGAAAGGTATGTGAAGACTGCAGGGTACCTCATTATTAAAAGAAATTTGTAAATCATAGAATTAGTTGACTCCCAGAAGAGGAAATTTCATGGCAGGAAAGAACTGAATCTATCAAAAGATAACATGGAAACACACCAACAACATTACTCCACAAATGAGCTGGAATTGAAACCATAACACGTTAGTCAGCAAAACAAATACTTACTTACAATGCCTCAAAATACTTCTTCCTCTCATTTTGATATGGGACATCAGGACCAAAAATTAACAAATTCTATATCGCATGTCAAATGACAGAAGAATTATTAACAGAAAACTCAGGAACAAAAATATATTGGGTTATAAATTGGTTAACTTTTGTCAACATAGGCATCGTAAGTGAGGATTTTTTTTTATTCATATTAATTATCAGAAACCAAATAGACAGTTATATAGAGTGATATGAATGTTTTGATGTTTAAAATAAAAGTTTGGGAGACAAAACAAATTAAATACAATTTCAAATACCTTACTAATTAGCTTGTGGTGCCATGCTGCATGCAACGTATTGTTATCAATTCTAAGCAGTAATAAGAGTAATGATATATTCACAGCAACAGTAATTACCGTACATGCAAATCAGCAATCCAATGTACTAAATGCTAACAGCGTCGCATACACTAACAAAATCAGCATGGGGACATGCTGCCTGTATAGTTTAGTGGCACTAATCTGAACATTTATAAAACAGTAATGTTTCTTTTACAATCGTGGTGTGCATTCAAGTCCATCGTCTAATTAGCCTATATAATTCTCAATCTTATTCAGACATTTTTTACTTTTATATACGATCATAACTGATTATTATAAACACTCCGCTTCCGGTACTTTTTTTTTCCCGGGAGACGTGGTATTCCTAGTTCTGAAAAACAGACAGTCATCGTCGTTTTCGGCTAAGCAAAGAACCAACGGAAAGTTGTATGACAACATCGCTATATTGAATGCTAAAATTGAAGATGTCTTTGCTTGTGCCATTTTTTGATAATAAAGGCAGAGGCGAACCATCTCTGAATATAAGTCTCTTTTCCTTAGTGGGTATAATTAGAATCAAATTTTAATTACTTTACGAAGCGTTCTTTTAATCATATTAAATAGCTTAATTAATCATTACATTATTCATTCATATATTACATATTAGCATAGGAGCTGTATCACGATATCTTGAGTAAGAGAGTTTATTTTTATATTATTTTTGCTAGAATTCTTATTATTATTATTATTATTATTATTATTATTATTATTATTATTATTATTAGTAGTAGTAGTAGTAGTAGTAGTAGCAGTAGCATATGCTTTTCTTTTAAATACTGTAACTATAAAGGTCTTATTCGTCCCTGCTTTGTATACTGCTCGCACATCTGAGGTGCTTCTGATAATTATCTCCTTGATAGGGTTGAATTTGATGTAATCAGACTTATCAGTGACCTTCCTTTTACTTCTAATCTTAATTCTCTTTCTCTTCTCCTTAAGGTATCACCCCTTTCACATTTTTATCGCCATTACTTTCATCGCTGCTCTGATAAGTTGGCGAGTTGCATCCCTTCCCAACTGCCGAGGGTGTGTAACACTCGCCAGGCTGCCTCGTCTCACAAGTACTGTGTGGCGATTTGTAGCTCTCGGATTGGTCGGTGCAGCAACTGCTTCTTCCTATCCACCTCCAGACTCTGGAACTCCCTCCCTCCTATTTTTCCTCATTCTTATGACCTATCTTCCTTCGAAAAGCGGATCTATCATCATCTCAGGACCTAATCCTGCCATATCTCTAGGTCTTCATTACTTCTACTATTCTTTTAGCCTGTCCTTTTCCTATAGTTTCCCTTATTTCTGCCTTGTCCTTAAACTTCTACTTTTTCTTCGTCTCATTCTTTTCTTAGTGCCCGGTCCTGTTCAGAGTGGTTTTCTTGTCCGTCCCTGTGTCACACTCATAAAAAAAAAATAACTCAAAATTCTTCTTTGCAGTAAATTGTTATTATTATCATTATTATTATTATAATTATTATTATTGTTATTATTATTATTATTATTATTATTATTATTATTATTATTATTATTATTATTTCCGGTTTTACGTCACGGACTCCCTTTTCAGCTAAGGGCTAGGACGGTTGCCTTCTTGCGAAGGACTTGTTTTGGCAGATGTAATCCTTACGCTGAGTGCATGCCATTGCTAACCTCAGACCGTGACGGGGCGCGAACCCTCGACCTGACGCCTCAGAGTCGCGGACGCTACCGACTGAGCCACGGCGACTTATTATTATTATTATTATTATTATTATTATTATTATTATTATTATTATTATTATTACTGTTTTCTTTCGGATTCGGTTTTTACGTCACGAACTCCCTTTTCTACTAAGGGCTAGGACGGTTGCCTTCTTGCGAAGGACTTGCTTTGGCAGATGTAATCGTTGCCCTGAGTGTATGCCCTTACTAACCTCAGTCCGTGATGGGGCGCGAACCCTCGACCTGCCGACTCAGAGTCGCGGACACTACCATTTTGCCATGGAGACTACACATTATTATTATTATTACTAACGTTATTATTATAATATTTCGCGAAAACCCTAACAAATATTCCTTACATATATATATATATATATATATATATATATATATATATATATATATATATATATATATATATATATATATATATATCAAATAAGCACATTACATATGTGAAAACATGAATCATTTTTTACCCCGACCGGGACTCGAACCTAGGACTTATGCGCCTTGACTTAGTAATCATAAGTCCTAGGTTCGAGTCCCGGTCGGGGTAAAAAATGATTCATATATATATATATATATATATATATATATATATATATACATATATACATATATATATATATATATATATATATATATATATATATATATATATATATATATACATATATATATATATATATATATATATATATATATATATATATATATATATATATATATATATATATATATATATATATATATATATATATATACATAATATATATATATATATATATATATATATATATATATATATATATATATATATATATGTGTGTGTGTGTGTGTGTGTGTGTGTGTGTGTGTGTGTGTGTGTGTGTGTGTGTGTGTGTGTGTGTGTGTGTGTGTGTGTGTGTGTGTGTGTGTGTGTGTGTGTGTGTGTGTGTGTGTGTGTGTGTGTGTGTGTGTGTGTGTGTGTGTGTGTGTGAACGCTAATATCTACTCATTCTCACGATATATTCCGAGTAAATGGGAAGTCTCCGAGTTACTTGCATGAAGTTAAAAAACAGATAACATCAGATATTATGAGTGATGGAGTGTCACTGGGGTCTAATATACAGAGCAGTATAATTGGTCTCCGAATTAATGATACTGTTAGACACGAGTCTTAGATAGCTAAGATAGGGGAAGATTAAAATAATTATAGTTTTCGAGCGAGTGCAGAACTATTTCCGGAATTCTGTTATGAGTAGCTAAGATAAGGCAAGATAAATATAAATAGGTAGTTCAGATCTACTTTCTATCTATGGATTACTTATATAGGGGAAGATAATCATAGAAGTAATTTTACTGATTGTCCAGCACTATTTTCTAAATTCTTCTGCCGGATAGCAAAGTTGACAGAAAATAATAAATGTAATTTCCAGGTTAGTCCAGAGCGATAGCCAAGACTCAGAAACAAATATCAAAAGTAATAAACTCGTGCCTTGCATCTGCTAACTAACTCTGGATGCGGTTTTACGTCACGAACTCCCTTTTCTACTAAGGGCTAGGACGGTTGCCTTCTTGCGAAGGACTTGCTTTGGCAGATTTAATCGTTACCCTGAGTATATGCCCTTACTAACCTCAGTCCGTGAGGGGCGCCAACCCTCGACCTGCTGCCTCAGAGTCGCGGACGCTACCATTTTGCCACGGAGACTACTGCATGTGATCGATCAGTGATTATCAAATTATTGGAGTGAAGTGTTCACCGCATTGCTGTGACATATTAAGTGGGAGTCTTATTTAGAGAATACTTTTCTTCATTGTAGAGTAACCTTGTCTGCCTATCTTGAGGATAACTCATGCAGGATGGATGGGGGGGGGGAAATGTGGCAACCCTTTATCCCCCAAGGAGTTAAGAGGGGTAGTTGAAGTATGTGTTAATCGTGGTGAATGAGGGGAATGAGGCCATGTATATGTGTATGTAATATTTTTCCACATTTCTTGAAGAGTGGTTTCTTAGTCTACCTACAGAAAACAACCACTTTAAAGGACACTATTCATTCAGTTTGTATTATAATCAGGTTGTCTGGTAGCGCAGTTGTCAAGAATAGTGGCCTAAAATATGGGGCTTCCAGGATTTCATGGTCTTGTGTTGATATATAGCGTGCTTATTATGTAATAAAAAAATACTTGACTAATATGCGAATTTATTCTATGTAACTTATTTAAGTATGATATAATCTTCTTTAAGATATAGATTTTTTAAAAATATTTTCATTTTATTCCACAATATTCCTACTTGTTGCTAAATTGTTGCATGTCAAGAGGAAAATACTTCTCAGGCTATAATTTCTTGGACTTATAAGTTACTCTACAGGAAGCTGCAATATACACATGGAAGGAGAAGTCAGGCCAAAGAGAATTAGTACCAAGTCAGGTAAAAATGGAGGTCAAAAGATTATCTTAGAGAAATTAGTAAAATACATGCCAAGGGCAGTAAGCGAAAGGTTAGGTAAAAGGCTAGGCAGTTTTCTAGGCCCGATTT
>JAXCGZ010001896.1:185000-192500 GCA_037179515.1 Halocaridina rubra
TATTGTTAGTTAGCTAGACACACACAAATGGATTTCATAAACACATCTGAGACGGTTCTGTGTACGGCTAGGATCCCGTAAGGGGATCCTAGCCATACACAGAACCGCGTCAGATGCGTTTATGAAATCCATTTGTGTGTGTCTACCTAACTAACAATATGGTATCCTAGGTTTACAATGTTTAAGAAATCGGGCCCTTTGCGTGGGGCACGTGTCACAGTAATCATAATTAGGATAAATGAAGTGTTTCAGCTAATTGTTGTATTTTGGGGGAATATATTGCCTGCATTTCCTTTGGGAGCAATGACGCATCATTTGGGCTAGCGTATTTTTCAATAAGGCGTCATAACATTTCAACTTGGGCACCGTCTTTAAGAGTATCGCGCCAGTCATTTGGGCGAAAATGCATCGGTAATGCACTTGACAATAACCTAACTAAATCTAATATACCCTAAATATAGTGTATAGTGGAGACCCTGAGAAGCTGGAGTCCAAATGAAGTGTAAAACTGGCATTTAACTGAAATAAAGCAAATAGTTTTTGCTCCTAAAAATGCAGTTATTATATCACCTAGCATTTTTTTTTTTACGGTGTTTTCACTATTGATTACAAGGAACGTTTTGCACACATTTTCATTCTTAAGTAAAAAGTGTCTTCGTAGTTGCAAATCTTTTTAAAAGACGGGATGTCAGGATACTTATACAATGGCCTTAATCCCATTCATAAGGGGGGAGGCCGATTGAAGACATATTCATTCACCAGACAGTCAATTCACTCTATCTCACCCATCTTGGCTCCTTGGAGATAAAGGGTCATCACAATGCCACCTCACCACCCTGCTTTGCTTACCTACATCGTAAATGAACAAAGACCTATCGTCGAGGGGCCAGACAGCCGTAGCTGATTTACCACCTTCGTTTCATCCCATGGTAACCTCCCCACCTCGACAGCCAAGCGTGCCAGTTTACAGCACTGAGCAGGTGCGGGAAACCAGGATGTCTAACATTGATAACTTAATGCTTCGTAGTATAAAAGCTTATTCCCATAAAATAGTCAACGATATTTTGCAGTAATTATGTCAAACAAGAGTTTTTTTTATATTTATAGTCTTCTTTACGTCAACAATTAATCAGTGCAGAGACCTTATGAATAATTTCTTACTTCAAAAGAGTTACTGAGCATTATTTACAATCTTTGAGCTGAGGAGTAAGTAAATGATTTTTTTTATATAGCACAAGAGTAAGCGATCTTTATGTACATACTTAAGAGGAGAGGGAGATGCATTTCTTACTTACGAGTACATTGTCAGAACACGGGAGTAAATAATTTGCATACTTTCTTAGGGTAGAGAAGTGAATAAAGATTATTTTGAGCAGAGGAGTAAGAAAGCCTTACGTACAATCTTAGAACATATACGTAGATTCTTAAAGCATACATTCTTAGAGCAGGAACTTAAGTTAGCTTTACTTACATTCTTAGAGGGTATATAAACCTTACATATACTCTTAGAATATAAAAGTAAATAATCTTTATTCACATTGTTAGAGCTCAAGAGTATATAAATCCAAACATTCTTACTTACAGCAGAGAATTGATCTTCACAAACATTCTTACTGCAAAAGAGAAAGTAATCTGGACTTCTGTTCTTAAGGTTGAGGAACATGGAAATCTTACTTACATTATCAGAGAGGAGTAACTGATTTTCACAAACATTCTAACAGCAAAAGAGAAAGTAATCTGGATTTCTATTCTTAAGGCTGAGGAGCAGGGAAATCTTACTTACATTTTCAGACCAGAGACGTAACTAGGGATTACTTTTTCAGAGAAGAGAAGCACGGAATCCTCACTTACATTCTTAGAGTAGAGGTGTAAGTAAACTTTACTTGCTCTCTAAAAGAAGAAGAGCAAGGAAACCTTACTTACATTCCCAGTGAAGAGACGTAAGTATGTATACATTCTTGGAGAAGACAAGTAAGTACACTACATATATTCTTACAGAAGAGACTTAAGAAAGCTTTAATAGACTTAACCTAACTTGATTACTTTCTTTATTCTAAAATGACATGAAAACAGTATTTCATATTAACAACTATAAATATAATAATCAAAACGCTATTGCAAAGATGTTGATCTTTGAAAGGAGAACTAATAAATAAGATACAATTGTCAAGAGAGGAAGGTCCTAGACTAGTACAAATCTAGTTGATAAAAGACAAAAACGTGGTACTTCAAAGACTCAAAGCTACTAAATCCGGAACAATTATACAAATACAGATCTAGACACAATTATATATTTGATGTATGATATGAAAGTAAACAGTTCATAAGATATTTTCTATACAAATTGCAAAAGCATTTAAAGTTTCTAATACATATAAACATATTTATTATTTATAGAAAAGTATCTTTTATATTTTTCTTATTCTCAGAGCTATGTACTCCCATAACTACAGTAAGAATTTAGCCTTGCTAAATGGGGCTAGGAAGTACAGTCTCACTGACAGTAAACTGTTGCAGAATCACGTGTATATTTCCAGAAAATTTGTGAGGTCATCAAAGTAGTCCGTGGAGGAAGAACTCTTCGTGGGCTACTTAAGCAGCGTAGGCTAGTAAGAGACCTATCTAAAAGCCTAGACTATCGCTACAACATCATGGAAGAAGACTCACTTGGCATCCTAATGAAAAAACGGCTCTTTTAATGGAGTTGTGGGACACGTGGAGGAAAGGTAATTATGTAACGATAATAATTTCCCGGAACAGGTGGAAAGACAGGTATAAATATATATTTATTTCTGGATCTATATTTAGCGAGAAACGAAGAAATACAAGTATATATAGAACAAGTAGAAAGACTGGAATATAAAATAAATGATTTAGTGAAAAACATGGAGAATTATGTTCTAAAAGGGTTATTTTCGTTCGGCACGTGGGAAAACAGTATGCAAAAACACTGATTTTGCAGGATTTGTGGAAAGACAGCTATATAAAAACATTAATTTCGTGGGTCACTGTATATATATATATATATATATATATATATATATATATATATATATATATATATATATATATATATATATATATATATATATATATATATATATATATATATATATATATATATATACATATATATACATATATATATATATACACACAACATACATATATATATACACATCACATACACCACACAAACACACACACACACACACACACACACACACACACACACACACACACACACATATATATATATATATATATATATATATATATATATATATATATATATATATATATATATATATATATACAGTAATTTCACGAGAAACGTTGAAAGATAGGTATGAAGAGAAGATGAATTCGAGAGAAACGTTGAAAAAATAGTTATATAAAAGCGTTAATACCTTTTAATAGGTGGAGGAATAGGTATGCGGGCCACGTGGAGAAGCGTGAAAAGATAGGAATAATATAATTCCAAGTGGCACGCGGAAAAAAAAGGAAAATAAAATCATCAACTTCGTGTGGCACGTACAAAGAAAGGCATTTGAGACTTGCGAAAAATGTGAAAAAAAAGTTATATGAAATTAGTAGAATTATGATAATCATTTTTTATTTTTTTTTATTTTGCGTCGCTATTAATCCCCATTTGGGGATGGACACAGATGGATTGGAGCTGGGACTTAAGGCTGGATGCCATTCCTATTTCCCCGCCATGAGTTCGTTTGCGGACACGTGACCTTTCGAGTGGAGCATTCTATCATTACGTTACGGTAGCTCACATAAAGACAATAATTAACAGAAATGACTTGGAGTGCCCGTAAAAATAAATGTATGTGTCAATAACGGTAAAACAGGTTTTTCTTCTAGAGGTAAGTCGAAAGAATGGAAAAAAAAAATTATGTGGAATGTGTGGAAAAAAAGCTGATTCCGATAATCATGAATACCATAGATAAAAAAAAATATCATGATTAGCATAATCAAATCACCAGCTATCATAAAACAGTTCAAAGCAGTAGTAGTTATTCATGCATAAACTGATCCACAGCTATTAAATTCAATAAGTTTTCATATGGAACTTAAAAGAGATAGATAGAGAGAGAGAGAGAGAGAGAGAGAGAGAGAGAGAGAGAGAGAGAGAGAGAGAGAGAGAGAGAGAGAGAGAGAGAGAGAGAGAGAGAGAGAGAGAGAGAGAGAGAGGAGAGAGACTTTAATCTACTTTGAAGTCTTAGGCCTACGTCTGTAGTTTCAGATATGTAAAGCTCATTAGAAAAAAATTGTATCTAATTAATCTCTGAGGCCAGTTTATTATTTGTTTTACTCAGTCAATTCCAGCTACTGGGGAGCAAGGCAGTTCAAATTGGAGCCTGTTCCAAGAGGCCAGTGAAATACTAGTACTCTATATAAACATGAGAAGCTGTCATTTAAAGGAAAACAAAAAAAAACAAAAAGACTGGTCACTTAAGACTGAGGCAGAGCAAAGAACTGACAATTTTGATCTTTTTTCCACGCCGTTCACTGGGCAGCACTAATATTCCAGTGAATCCACTAGAAAACACGTGTAATAAATAATAGTCATGGCAGGTATTCAGGTATTTAAGATCGGAACTTGCATGTTCTCAGAGCAAATTTTCCCAGCATACGGGAAGAATCTCAAGCGATCACCAGCAAGCTTATATTTATTTTGCAGGTTGATGTGGTTGAGACAAATGGGAATAATTAATAAACATGACAAAGACGCGTTCGGAGTTAGATGTTTCCATGACCGACCGGTATCTGAAGACCTCCAAAACCTTAGCTCTGTTTCAAATGAGATGATGTTACACTTTCTATCAGTACATTGTACTTGAAATTAATAACTTCTTTACCTGACAAAAAAATAGATAAACAAAATATCTTGGTGGAATTGCCTCTACCTTTTTAAATTCAAGTGACCATGACCTTACGAGCAAGATGAAGCAAATGAAATTGAAATGAGTTTGTTCTGCCACAACGTGTTTTACACTATGGCACTTTCCCATATTTATAAAAACCTTACTATGGTTGTTGTTGGGAGAGGTAATCCTTACCCTGAGTGCATGCCCGTGCTAACCTCAGACCGTGACGGGGCGCGAACCCTTCACCTGACGCCTGAGAGTCGCGGACGCTACCGCTTGAGCCACGGTGACTAAAAAAAAAACACTTACTAAGGTGACATATATAAAAACTTCAGTTTTGGCACTACCTTATTGGCATGATGCCCTTTTTCAAGTTAGTATGAACTTGAGCATAATGGGGAGGCGACTGAGCAAATAAAAAAAGAAAAGAAGTCTTAGTTTTTACACTTTTTTTTTCTTGTTTGTCACTAGACTAGATATTAAAGGTTTCTACAAAAAATCATGTATGAGTTACAAGATAAAAAGCTAAATGTATCAAAATATGAATATAACTGAATAGCAATATGCATTCAGATATATGGCAGCTCTCACACCAAAGTGGCACGTCGCACGTTGCATGCCAGTTGAAAACGAACATGTGGAAATATATGAAACCTTTCACACAGAAGTGGCGTGGAGTATGGAACGTGTCACGCCACTTCTGTGTGAAAGGTTTCATATATTTCCGGATGTTCGTTTTCAACTGGCGTGCCACGTGACATTCCACTTTGGTGTGAAAGTGGCCCATCAGAATACATGCACTATGTAAAGCAGTCATCCTCTTTAAAAAAAAAAAAAAAAAAAAAAGTTGCCATTTATAAGTTTTTTTTTTTTTTTTTTTTTTTAGATGTACTATGATAATATGACCAGCTGAGGCCACGATACTAATAAGATCCTTAAAAATACGGCTATTAATATAGACTGAAAAGGGTAAAGTTTTAGATAATATACGATATTAAGTTATCTAACTGAGGTCGCGATACTAATAATTAATCTAAAAAAAAAATCTCCGACTTTACTTTGGCCTAAGAGATATTGTAAATTTAGGAAGTGTGTTTTGATAAAGTGGCCGTATGGGGGTTATGATAATAAATGCTTAGCACAACCTTGTCTCTTTAAATAAGTGACCATGTATCTTAAATAAGTGACCATCTGAGGTCGAGAATTTGAGGAAAAAAAAAGAAACATTGCTTTTTGTTCTTTAAAGAACCCTCTTTGCCATTAATTTAGACTGTCGGGACAGTCCACCTATTTATATAAGATAATGTGTGCGCGTGTGTATAGTACATACTTTCCCTTCTGGATATCATATAAAAATAAAACCAAGAGAGGGGAGAGAAAATGCATATTATAAAGAACATACAAGTTAATGAAATTATGAGTACAGTGCAGCTATATTGCATAAGAAATATTCCATAGTATGAAAATGTACATAATTAAGGCGTTTCACGGAAATGCTTAATTAGATACACACCTGACGTAAGTGTAAAATTTCTGTATTGAGAAAATAATATGTAGTGTGTGAAGGTACGTAACGTATATGACAGAAAATAATATTAGATCTTGCTTATTATACTGTTAAAAAATGCTAAATATCTCTGTATACATTAAACGTCATCCATCCTTATACCAAAGCCATATTCCCCCTTATAAGGGAGGTGAATGAGTCAAAGAAAATATCCTGACTCTTTGGGAAAAGGAAATACAGAGGAGGGGATTCCCAGTCCCCTCGCTCCGCCCCATTTAGTCGACTAATTACGACATGCAGGGGAACACGGAGGAAGTATTCTTACTCTCCTCCCTCAGTGGGGAATTAATAAAGTGAAAACTTAAAAATGCACTTGGCACTGTATGCTAATAAACCTGTAGTGTAACTTGAGGATTATATTAGCAGCACACTAGAGAATAATAATAAAATAAAATAATTCAGCGCAAAAGGATGATATTTTCATTGATATTATGTCACAGAAAATTAACTGTTTTATTTTGGTAATGTTATTTTGGTAAAATCTGTCTTCTATTTTATCTGTGAAACAATCATTAAGAAACATTGACGAGAGGTCTTGAAATGTATTTGGAGAGAGATTGGAGTAATAATCTGGAATTTTTACCAATACTTCTTACTTACAAGGCTACAAAGTAAATATATGGCCAACCCACTTCGAATAGACCTAAATAAAAAAAAATCTTACTCATTCTTATTTGTAATTATGTTTATTTTATTTTCTGAAAAACTCTGCTTCACTCAGACAGACGGATGCTGATTTACTAAAAGCCTTGATATGCAACAAACACACACACTAATTCATCACGTATCGAGTTTTTAATAGCTATCATGCATAAAATATGTACACTTGAATATTTTCTTTTTTAGAACAAACGGCATTAAAATACTGTGTTGTAGTTCCTTTGCCGTTATTATAAGAGAATATTGGATGATGTCACGCTATCAGAGAGACAATGAACTGGAAACATGTTTTATGTCGATGAAAATCATGAATAATATAAGTAACTGTTATGTAAAGACAGAGAAAAAACATTACGCAAGACTACTATACCAATCTGAGAGGCTAAAGTGTTG
>JAXCGZ010001896.1:197500-202500 GCA_037179515.1 Halocaridina rubra
GTAGCAAGACTACCAACACCAATGAAGCTGTTTTGTATAATATTCTGAGAACCAAACAGAGATACAGATATGCAGAGCTGCATGACAGGTATACATAAGCCTTTCCTGTGTGCTTGAAATGATAGTGCGATTGTTTGCCCAATGAAGTCATATCTATTTATGCGCTCACTGTGCCCGCTGAGTTGGCAAAGGCCAAGAGACGGCAACCGTCACTACTATCTCTTCTGTAAATTTGATATGATTGAGTGGAAATTTTACTATTGACCATAAAAGAAGACTACATTTATATTCCAATATTAGTTGTTTATTAAACCTTCAACTTTGTCATGCCTGTTTCAAACGCTATCACATATTAAATTGATTTATGGTGTACTTTTTCTGTCTTATGTGAGAATTAAAACCATAAACTCGACCTTGTCTTAGAAAGAACAGGCTACCCTGAACTGGACTTTGGGCCGATTTCTTAAACAGCGTAAACCTAGGATACCACATTGTTAGTTAGCTAGACACACACAAATGGATTTCATAAACGCATCTGACGCGGTTCTGTGTATGGCTAGGATCCCGCAAGGGATCCTAGCCATACACAGAACCGCGTCAGATGCGTTTATGAAATCCATTTGTGTGTGTCTAGCTAACTAACAATGTGGTATCCTAGGTTTACACTGTTTAAGAAATCGGGCCTTTGTCTTGAATAAGTTATGCTAAAGAGTTATTTTATACCGAGCTAGAAATCAACAGAATAAAAATTTGTTTTCTTTTTACACACTGATGATGAATGAAGAGATGGAGTCGATCTTACTGTCTGCTTGGTCATCTGGCGTCCAGATAATTCAGCTCTCATCACCATCTCTGCCACGAAAACTCTCTTCAATAGCATATGATGATCTTCATTTGATCGAGGGGGTTCCTAAGTCGCAGTTAAATGGTAACAAATAACAAATGATACATACTCAGTAATAATATGTACTATTTTGTACTAGTCTGTTTCTGCACATAAATTCAGCATCTACAGAATATTCTGCATTCCATGAACTTAAACTAAATACTCATTAACAATATGTACTATTTTGTACTAGTCTGGTTCTGCACATAAATTCAACATCTACAGAATATTCTGCATTCCATGAACTTCAACTAAATACTTAGAAACAATATGTACTATTTTGTACTAGTCTGTTTCTGAACATAAACTCAACATCTACAGAATATTCTGCATTCCATGTCAACTAAATACTCATTAACAATATGTACTATTTTGTACTAGTATGTTTCTGCACATAAATTCAGCATCTACAGAATATTCTGCATTCCATGAACTTCAACTAAATACTTAGAAACAAAATGTACTATTTTGTAATAGTCTGTTTCTGCACATAAATTCAGCATCTACAGAGTATCTGCATTCCATTAACTTCAACTAAATACTTAGAAACAATATGTACTATTTTGTACTAGTCTGTTTCTGCACATAAATTCAGCATCTACAGAATATTCTGCATTCCATGACCTTCAACTAAATACTCATTAACAATATGTACTATTTTGTAATAGTCTATTTCTGCACATAAATTCAGCATCTACAGAGTATCTGCATTCCATTAACTTCAACTAAATACTTAGAAAAAATATGTACTATTTTGTACTAGTCTGTTTCTGCACATTAATTCAGCATCTACAGAATATTCTGCAATCCATGAACTTCAACTATATCAGTTCGTTATATTAAACTATTAACAATTTGTTTACAATATTCTTTTCCTGTACTCATCTACGTTTAAATTCGTGATGATTATGGGAATTTTTAGGCAATCTTTGTTATTTTTCAAGACATGATACTACCCTATCAAGTATAATTACTTGCATGCTTGTAGTCAGGTATCAGTCAATACGAGACATGTAAGCCTATATGATTCATTCGAAGAAGAGACTATAACTCCATTATTCTCGTATATAAGATTAAATAATTCGAAGCAGAAATCCCCATTGAATATGAAATTAATTCGAAGAAGAAACTATAATATAGCTCCAGGATATATAAGATTAACTTGAAGCAGACTCAATAAAATAGCTCCATTATATATCATGATTATATGCTTATCATTAATATGCAGTATATCGTGTAACCAGAATGATAAAATTTAGCTATACTAGTGACGTATGCCAATGATAATAAAAAAATAACTTGTCAGACAGAATGCCATTATAGGGTTTTGAAAATCAGTAAAAGGATTATTAATACCTTGTAAAAAATGTTGAGTAAAATGGGATGAAAATTATTCTAACATTAGTTGAAGGTCAAAAGAATATGAATTTTCCATGGTGAGTTGAATATGCATTTTTCAAAGTAAAGTTCATTCTGAATATGTAAAAATATATAATCTAAAATGACTCCACTCTTATTTCGTTAAATTTTATAACGGGAGATATCAATGATGTTGATAGACTCCTGGTCACAGTTGCTCTGAAGGGCAACAATCGAGATTTTCCTTAAGTTGTGAAATCTTTTGAAACAGGAGACACAAATATACCCAATCCATTAACACCACAAGAATCTAAGGATACACCTTATAACGAAACGACTATGACAGATGATAACTCTGCTGGAACAGAATTCTGGAACCACAGCACCCCAGTGACTGATCATCCTTCTCAGTGGATTAACGAAAAGCCCTCAAAGTCAATATGTACCGAAACGTCAGCTAGTAAACACGAGGATTTTGATTCAGACATGGTCAAGGGAAATATAAAAACAAATATCTTGGAAGACAAGTCGTTAACGCTCGATATGGAGAAGGAGGCGGAGAATATGATGACTTGGTTTGTATTTAATCACGATAGTCATGCAACCTTGCTGTTGCTTGGTGGAGCTGACTGGATACACAGAGCTATGAACTTGGTAAGTGGAAACTGCGCTCTTGAGTTGTTCATGAAAAAAATAGATATTAAAAAATCTGACAAGAATATACTTTATTAATGATAGTCAACAAAGCGTTATGGCTTTAGAGGAGCAGAATGGGCACACATCAATTTTAGAGCGTAGGAATGAGCTAACAGAAGGAATTATAGTGGTTCTTCTTAAAATAGTGTTGACTAGCCGTCAACACGGATGCATTTGTCGGTTTAGGGATAAAATAAATAGTTTTTTCAATTGGATAATATATTTCAAACGAGCATCCATATGCAAGTTCATCTTTGAAGTAATTTTGGATTATAATTGAGGTCATTGAGTGATGAGTGTATAATAAGCTGCATCTTCTTTATACTGTCTTGATTTAAGTATTTTCGCACCTAAAAATCCTCAACACTCCTTTTTTTTTTTTTTTACAGATAAAAAGGAAAAAGCTGCTTGGTCCAGTAAGTTCTATAATCTACTTATCTTATTTCTAAGCAATTTCGATACATGAATAGATTCGTAAATGTGCTAAAACAGTAAGCACAAGAGAAACACATAATTGATGTATTTACAAAACAATCTAACACGTTTTCTCTCTCACTGTAATCCCAGAATAATATTCTGCTCTTGTATCCTACACATGGGAAGCTCAACAGCGAATCTGTGACGTCTGAAATTCGACTAACAGCTAAAGTGTTTGTGTTGGAAGAGCAGCAGCCCATGAAAAAGCCCACTAATAGCTCTAACTTCCTGCAGATGGGTGCCAGTAAATGTTCAACTTTCGTGAAAAGGGCCAATTTAGTAAATGGTGGGAGATACACCTTAAAAGTAAGTATCACCTCTTAAATCTTTCAGTAAATGTACATTACTTTAAAGTAAGTATTACTTTTTAACTCTTTAACTAACTGAAAATTTCAACTCTCGCATATAATAATATATGCTAAGTCTTCTCCTATGTCTTCAGCTTTAACGCATTTTTAGATGGGATCGCTGTTTCCTACTGGCATATTCTACCTTTTCCTGTCTCGCGTTTCCTGTTCTCTTAAGCCCTTGTCCCGCATATAATTTTCTATATTATCCTTATTATTAACATATGTTGGTTGATAACAGTACATTTTGGCATGAATTTTGAAATACCAGCGGAAACTATTTTTCAGGGTCTTTTTTTTCTGGGTAAATTTGGAGTGTTACTGTAAGTCTGGTATCGTAATGCCAAGGTATTTGTAAAGACAGAGGTAGTGAAATAATGTGAATACTGATGACAAAACCGTACGGATATCGGTATAGTTTCCTATAAAGATCAAAATTAATTCTGAAGAAATTAAACAAATTAGTATAATTGCATAATCGGCCGCCGTGGCCGGGTTGGCAGAATACACGACTTTGATCGTCAGGTCGTCAGTTCGAGACTCGCCACGGTGTGAGGTTAGAAAGGGCATTCACTTAGGGTAAAGGTAACACTGCCAAAACCAATGTCCTTCGAAAGAAGGCACCGTCCTAGCCCTTAATAGGAAATGGAGTCCGTGACGTAAGGCCAGATCAGTATAATTACATAATCATAACTGAGATACGTGAAAAATATGCTTATTAGATTTGTGCTGGCTAAAGTAATATTTGCTAAGTAAACCAGCTGTGGCTGTCGGGCCTCATTGTAGAATATCCTTACCCTCCTACATTGTGGGAGACTCAAGCAGAGTGGAAGGGGGGGAATGTGGCAACCCTTTATCCCCAAGGAGCTAAGAGGAGTTGTTGAGGCATGTGTGGATTGTGGTGAATGCGTATTTCTTGGCTCGGTCACCCCCCTTACAAGGGGAAATGGGGCCAGATATATGGATGTGTCTGTATCTAGTTCAATATTATAATAAGTAAAGAAAAGACAAAAAAATATGGCCCGTAAGAGATTGTTTTAAAAATCATTAAAAAGGATGTTAAAAAAAATTCGTCACCGAGACGCAGTATCATTATACTCTAAGAAAAATCACGAAAATTAAGCCAGGATGATTACTAGTGACAATTTTCAGATACCTTCAAAATGATCCGGTTTGTTTTTTTCGTTGTTGACATTATAACTATCATTATAGTTTAGAAAATAAGAGGGATCAAG
>JAXCGZ010001896.1:207500-250000 GCA_037179515.1 Halocaridina rubra
GAAATAGAGATGGAGACTGTTCTGACTTGTCAGACGGGAAAGGATAATAAATAAGAGATGAGAGACAAATATCCAAGAATATTCGGTGTTGATGTAGGCATAGAATAAACACCGTAACTGAAGGAGGACTTAACATCGAACTGTCCTAGACAGTCCTATTCAAGTCCAACAAAAAAAAAGAACCTTCAGCAATAAATATATTTCATATATAAACCTATTATAAAGACTTATACAATAATATAAGCAAAACTATATTCTTTACACCATCAAAGGTAAGCTTATCACACAAAAATATCCTTTAGGTTGGCCCATGGCATCATTCGCCCGTTGTGATCCTACAGCTGAAGGAGATTTTGGACTTAAATAAGACTGTCCAGGACAGTTTGATGTTAAGTCTTCCTTCAGTTAACGGTTCTATTTCTATGCCTACATCAACACCGAATATTCTTGGATATGCGTTACACATCTCTTATTGTCCCTTTACATCTAACAATTCACGCCACTCCCCATCTCCGTTCCTTAATACTTTAAGTTTACTTCGCGAAAGAGCTCGATGAGGGCAGATTTTTTTTTTTTTTTTTTTGTTTTGCCCGTCCTGGTGTTACAATCCTAATATATATATATATATATATATATATATATATATATATATATATATATATATATATATATATATATATATATATATATATATATATATATATATATATATACAGATATATATATATATATATATATATATATATATATATATATATATATATATATATATATATATATATATATATATATATATCACATTCCACTTTTGTTACTCAGGAAGGCGACCTAGGACTAGCATCCCTTAGCATAAACCACAACCGAAAAGTGGCTATTGACTACACCACATGGATTATGTACCATCCATCACTGTTTGTAACCAGAGCTCCGAGAATCATTAAAGACCCTTTAATACTTTTTAGAATATACACATGGCAGGTAAGATTATGATGTTATTTAACTGTATTCTTAAAAGTTATGATTTAATGAATATTTTAGCTCTCCGCATACTGGAGCCTTTTATTATGTAGTGGACGTTTGCGACACGGAGGAGAACACGGAAGAGGTTTTCTTCCCCCCCCCCCAAGAAAAATATAAAAATACTTAGAATCTTAAATGAGTAAAGAATTCATCCATTTGTATGAATAAGACAGGTGAATAAAATTTTCCCCATTTGGGCCATGCACCAAGAAAACAAAGCAAAGAAAAAGAAATGGGGAGTGTTGAGACTTAGATTATTCGATGTAGATATAGGCTTAGAAAAGGACCGTAATTGTAGGAAGACTTTAAGATCGAGCTGTCCTGGCCAGTCCTATTTAAGTCTAAAAGACTTTCAATTGTAGTACCACAACGGGCGGATGGTGCCATGGGTCAACCTACCACAATTGCAAAAGTTAGTTTGCTCAAGAGATCAGCCCTTAATCTCAAAAAACGTAGCCTAGCGTGTTAAAAGTAACAAGATTAATCTAAGGTCTTTGTGTATAAAAATTGAATCAGAGAGTAACTCAAGAACTTGTAATGGTGGAGCCAAAGACGAGAATTTCTCCCTCTAATAAGCTGTTCTAGGAAGAGGTTCTCAGCAGAACTCATGGATCAAAGAACAGTGTCGTTTATCACACAAATGCTATTATTATCGTCGCATCAGGCTTCAAAAACAAATGTGCATTTAGAATTGGCAGACTAAAGTGTCATACTGTACTACAAGGCAATATGAACTGGATTTCCAAGTCTCTCTGTTAACAACTTATATCTCACATTCACTTCGAAATACCAGAGAGTGAAATTTATGTATCTAAATCCAGTGAGAGTAATCCAAGTTGAGGTAGCCAACTGCTTGAACTAACTACTAATGTCATTGAATTTTTATGTCATCTTCACTGAAAGTTTTTTCTTTTCTTTTCTTTTTTTAAGTCAGAGCAATTGATTATATTCTTAGTTGATACTCTCTCGTTCCATTATATCAGGGATGGTGTTCCATAGCTGCTGTACTGATGTTTGCTGCAACATCCCTCTGGATTCTTTGGTCGATCAGTTGCAACTATTCCAAAGTCTCTTCCTCTCAAGGCAATAATAATAATTTCCCAATCAATGGAGTTTCTATGAGTAAACGTCGTCCACCTTACATCGAGGCACTTACAGCTATACTAAAAGCTGCTGTCTACCAAGGTAATATGTGACTTTTCCTAGATATAAGATCAGTGGGATAGGTATTTCTGCCTAGAGCGTAGCCTAAGCTTGTCGGAATACTGTTTCTCCATGGACACAGTACATCTAATTATTCACAGAGCCTGTATGGAGCTTTGCAACTATTTTCTTTTTCTAATCCCCATTTAATTCAAAAGAAGAGAATAAGAGCAATTCAATAGCCATCTTATGGAGTTGAACCTCAGCTTCATGTTTCTAACAATAAACAAAGCCAGCCCTTTTCATCCAATTGCTCTTTAGCTATATTTCTCAGTCTAAGGACAAAAATCTTTTGATTTCACATTTCTATCACTATATGCTTCACCATAAATTAACCTAACCACAGCTTTCGTTAGCAGCAACTATATCCCATAAACTATTAAATCCTCTCCTTGCATAATTTCTATGACTTCTTATTCAATAATTTAAATATGTATTTCATGTATCTGGGTCAGAAATCTGAAATTGTGTTTATCCAATGAATTATTAATACCACAACTTTTTCATAGCTTTGACTAACATTAATGATCTCTCTCTCTCTCTCTCTCTCTCTCTCTCTCTCTCTCTCTCTCTCTCTCAATACCCATTTTTGCTGGTACACAACACCTACTAGAAGATTTGCCACCTCGTGCTATACATATCCTCTCTCTCTCTCTCTCCTCTCCCCTCTCTCTCTCTCTCTCTCTCTCTATTATTCTATCTTGCAGGTACAGAAAACCCACCAGAGGCTTCACCAGCTCGTGTTATATACATCTGCTCATGGCTGGTCGTAATGATCATATACGCTGTGTACAACGGTAACCTCACAGCGTTCCTCTCCATACCAAGAGTGGATAGACCACCTTCCACCATACGGGAATTGGTGACTAGAGATTGGGGGGTGTCTCTAAACAAGGCATTTGGGAGCCATGACCTTATTAAGGCAAGTATTCATTTGTAATTACACTTAATTTCAAGGTTAGTTCAATTTCTCATTAGGTTTACATGTTATGACGGCATATGTATATTGCTGTACAAAAGAGATATTTTCTTTATAAAAGTTTTGTTCCTCTTTTATTATTTGTTTTCTTTTTATAAAAGATTAGTGGGATGGGTATTTCTCTGCCCTAGTTTCCTGAACAAGTGCGGGTGTCACCTGTAAAGTTTTTGAATAATTACACACACACACACACACACACACACACACACACACACACACACACATATATATATATATATATATATATATATATATATATATATATATATATATATATATATATATATATATATATATATATATATATATATATATATATATATATATATATATATATAATCTTAGAATTTTATTTCTCTTTGGTAATGTATTTTTAATCACTAAATCTGTATAAAATACTCGCATTGTTCTATTGCAGTGCGCTAACTTATTTTTCACAAAAATTTGCTAATGAAGGTCTAACTTTACAGACATTCCTTATCAAGAGTCTGTATGTGCTGGTTGTATATTATGACACTGTCCAAAACAATATAGATACAACTTTTTACCCTCACGATAAGTATATCCGCAGTTAGGCCTATAAAAGTAAAATACTGAGGCATTAGACAACTTTTTACAAGCTCCAACGAATGGTACTAGTAAAATATATGTACTCTTATTTCCAATATGTTTAAGATTACATAAATGTATAAATAAGCCTTGCGTATATCACATAAAATATTAGATAAAATAAAATATAAAAAGATCAACAAAAGGAAGCTATATAAAATTTCATCCTAACAACTTATAAGCTTTCACCTTTTGCACATAAAAATAATTATTAAAATTATAAATATGCAAAAATAATATCACAATATCATAATATAACAATAAGTAGTATAAAAAATTATCTACAAATTGAGGATGTATAATATGGTTCTACATAATACAGTATTCACAATTATAAATTAAATAAGCCTAAAGCCTACAATAATTCTGAAACCTAAAACTGTTAATATAGTGATAAAAACTCTAAATAACTAATTTAGATATAAAATACTGTACCCCTTAAGTCTATATAAAACAAAAATTTTCATAATTTCATGGACTAATATTTCCATGAACATGGTTAATTTATGTAAAAATTGAGAAACTTTAAACCGTTACTATCCTGTATATGGGAGCAGAAGAACGTTTCCATATAGCCTAAAATAAAAACATCTATATTCTATACTAAAGAACCTCTCAATCAGCCTAGGAGCCTTGCTTTTACCACCTGAAGCATATATATATATATATATATATATATATATATATATATATATATATATATATATATATATATATATATATATATATATATAAGCTTTAGTTTTTCTGTTACATCTATACTATAGGCTACAAATACCTGTTACTTATTTCACAATCAAATCATGAATAAATATAGGCCTAAAGGGATTGTTATTGTTATGACCGGTTATAACAAGTACCATACTTGAAAATATATGACATCTAAGTCCAATTGTGTATATTTTTAATAAAAAAAAATAAAAAAAAACATCCAAATTATGACTCACTATAATGTGAGCCATTAATTCGCAAACTTTTACAGCTTATAAATACATTTCTAAAAAAAAAAAAACTAACAAATTATTAAGAAATGAGCCTAAATTTATGTAGTCTAATCTACCTAGTTACCCATTTCCATAGGCTATGCTAAACTGGAATTGTACTCTTGCATCCGTTGGTAGTCTTACAAAATAATTAAATATTAACAACATAAATATGGCAAGTGTAAACTTTGACCCAATAATACAAATAAAATTACTGCTATTTCTCCCCAAATTATTAAAATATTAAAAACATAAATGTTGGCACGTCGTTATTTGATATTTTTACATTTAAAACAATTTATCCTTATTTTATATTAACCTAACCAAACAAATAATGAAGTACCCACACTTTTAATAACAATAAATACTTACGTTTTCCAAGAGCGTTTGGGACTACGTAGGCCTAATTACAACAGTGCCACGCTGGCAATAGGCACTTACTTCGAATTTTCTGTACATTTATAACGACTATAAATGCTTATTTAAAGTTCACGTATTATAAATAATACTAAGTATCAATATCTTTTCTGTCATAATTCAAATATAGTAAATAGGCCTATAAAGTTACTTGTTTTCTATGCAATTGAAACTATTTGAAATGTTAATGTTAACTAGTTCAGGAAATGCATACAACACAGAACACTTATTATAAATACTATCACACTTCAAATATCAAGCCTTCATTTCTAAAACTATTTTTGTCTTAAGTTTATTTTTTCAGTACGTCCATTAATATATATATATATATATATATATATATATATATATATATATATATATATATATATATATATATATATATATATATATATATATATATATATATATATTGGTGCTACTTTGGCTTGTTATCTACGTGTCATGAATCTACTTTGGTATGCGATATCCACTTTATATTATGATCTATAACCTAACAAAACCTAACCTCTGTTTAGCATTTTTAGCTGATGTATGTGCTGTTTATCGCTAGAATATCTACGGTGAAGATTTTTTTCCCTTGTAGATAATAAGCCAAAGTAGCACCTATTTGTTTGCTAAGTACATAATACGGAAAATTTATAGGTTTCACCATAATTAAGAATAATTGAAATGGAAAAAAATAATGAAGACAAGGAAAAAATAAGTTTAAACTTCACGTCTTTTGAGACTAGGACAAGCCATTATGGTTTAAAGTCACTGCGTACGGAAAAAAAAAATAAACTTCCAAATCTTCATATAACTAAACAGACCAACTGTTAATATTGAATATTATTTCGTGCAAAAAAAAAATCTTTATAAAACAAACCGTTATGTTTGAATATTCTTTAAAGTAAAAAGAAAAACAAAGCTTAAGATACACATCTCTTGAAACTAAACAGTTCCTTCGTACAAAATAAAAAAAATAAAAAAATCTATGGAAATTTTATTTTATGAAATACCAATAAATTTTATGTTCAATTTTAGAAGAAAAAAAAAGTACCTATTTCGTCAAATTAAAGTTTTAGTCGATCATTCTCATTACGGTTTTCTGGTGATTTTTCTAATTTCGACTGCTTTCATATATTAGACTAGGTAACTTCATTCCACTTTGGCCACGAGCTAAACTTTTAGCCATTTTGTATACAGTATCAGGGTGCGCAAGTACAAATTTACCATATGTTATTTCTACCCAATTCGCACGTTGCTACATAAGCTAAGTTCTATTTTTCTATTACTTAAAAACACAGAAAATAATAATATTAAATAAGGAAGCCTAAAACTGAAGAAAATAAAATAAAATAATATGGTTTCAAAATCAAAATAATCATTTGGAAGGAAGCGAGATTTAATTTCCTTTGAAATATATTATATCTTTAAATCCTTGGTTACTTTCAAAATTTAATAGTTAAAACTATGAATTAACAAAACGTGTTAACATTGATAGATAAACATGGACCCTCTATAATGAACTTAAAAATATAAATATGAAAAAAAAGGGCTGTGTATTATCACCGTACAGTGATATTACTGATTCCATTATAGTCACCGCACAGTGAGAACGAACCTAACCTAACCTAGTCGCCGCACAGTGAAAAGAACAGTGGCTTTGTTATCACCGGTCGGTGATAATATGTTTTCCGGTATTTTCAACGAGAATCTAAAATAATTTATTGTTACTTCTCATTTGCCTTTATGGGATGGTGATAATAACGTCGTCTGTAATATCACTGTTCGGTGATAATAATCACTCCTCCCCCCAAAAAAAAAAATTTTTTTACTTCTAAGTATTGACCATTATGCCCTACTTCGGACACTGTTCACCACTGAAATGTCATGAAAAAATACATTTATTTCGACTTAAGCCTTTAATTCGTCTATTAATATTACGTTTCATCACCAAAACATTTTCATTAAAACGTATTTTCGCCGAATGTAGAGCAATTAGAAAAAAATCACAATTTCATCGTTTTTCCAGTTAACGTACATACACCCACCCACAAAGACGATCTCACGGACACTGATGTCATTTGTTTGTTTGCAACTTTCATTGGCTATGACAAAGTCTTTAGCAAAACCTCTTTCTGGCCTAATTATATAATGGTAGTTTACTGGTGTTAATAATAATTTATATGAAAAAAAAACTACTCTAAATGGAGATTGCAAATTTATGATTGTATTATAATTAGCGATATCTTAGGAGTTTTATGAATAAAATACTCTTAATAAGAAATATGGAACATATGTCCTGAAGAACCTCGTGAAATTCTCAACTACGGGACAATGTTGCCTTTCTTCTGGCAATTTATTTTTATATTTAAATTCCCTTTAATTGCTTTCATTCTATAATACGTAAATAATTATGAACTAACATAAGGTATATGCAATAAAAGTTGCTTTTCCTAATTATTGTTCTGATATTGATTACTATATCACAGAAATTATTAGACAATACGAAAAAATATATAAACAAAATATATAATGTTAATTAAATATATATTGTTATTGTTAATATTGTTGCTCTTTTTATAGTTATATCTTCAGGGAAGGATGGATATGATTCAAGTGCCGCAAAAAGAAACATTAAGGGTTTAGGGGAGAAGGACAAATAACCCCCTGCACTATATCTTAATCACATAACCACTGTGCTATTCTTAATCACAAAACGATTCATGAGAAAAGTAATAATGGCATTGCTCCTCCAGACCCTTTGTTGTGGATTTTTGTTAACCTACAAAATTATTATTATTATTTTATATATATATATATATATATATATATATATATATATATATATATAATATATATATATATATATATATATATATATACTTTTTTAACTAGGAGACCAACACTACGGATTATCAGACCCTCTATCAGAGAGCTTTGGAAAGAGGACTAATCAAGGAAAACTCCGGGCCCAAGATGACAAATGACCTAAGCTGGTTAGCCCGCGTTGATGCTGCTATTGTCAGTGAGTGTTGATATTTTATTTGCATATCATTTTCCGTACGACCTTCATTCAGATATTTAGAGAGGAATGCAAATTGCAGCCAACATATGCAAGATATGGAGATTCGTATTCACACAAGAGAGAGAGAGAGAGAGAGAGAGAGAGAGAGAGAGAGAGAGAGAGAGAGAGAGAGAGAGAGAGAGAGAGAGAGAGAGAGAGAGAGAGAGAGAGAGAGAGAGAGAGAATGTGACACTTTATATCTTTCGTGTTCTAATTTATATTCGTTTGTAAAGATGGTCTCATAAAATTATTCCAAAGAGGTCTCCACACACACACACACACACACACACACACATACACACACACACACACACACACACACACACACACACACACACACACACACACACACACACATACACACACACATACACACACACACACACACACACACACACACACATATATATATATATATATATATATATATATATATATATATATATATATATGTGTGTGTGTGTGTGTGTGTGTGTGTGTGTGTGTGTGTGTGTGTGTGTGATTACCTAATTGTGATTACCTAATTGTGTTTACGGGAAAGAGCCCAAAGCTCGTATCTTCCCGTCTCCTGATCGGTTCCATTTTTAGACTTAGTGATACTTATCATACCTGTCCTTAAAACTATGGATTGAGGTAGCATTAACTACCTCCTCGCTTAGCGAATTCCAATTATCAACTACTCTTACACTGAAAAAGTATTTCCTTACATCCTGCAAACAAGTTTTCTTCCGAAGCTTCAAACTATGACCTCTAGTTCTAGAGCCAGCCATATCGAAATATCGATCCCTATCCACTCTATCATAACCATGAAGGAATTTAAAGACTGTCACCATATCCCCCCTTACTCTTCTAGCTTCGAGTGATGGCAAGTCTAATTCCCTCAGCCTCTCATCATAACCGAGATTGCGTATTTCTGGCACCAGTTTCGTGGCATGTCTTTGAACTTTTTCAAGCTTAGCTATGTGCTTTTTCAAGTGCGGATTCCAAAAGGGGGCTGCATATTCGAGTTTTGGCCTCACATAGGTTACATAAATATTTCTGAACATTTCCTTGTCCATGTGCCTGAAGGCTACCCTTACATTTGATAAGAATGCATATGCTGCCCTTACTACGCCATTTATATGTATTTCTGGAGACAAATCTGCCAGTATGTTTACTCCTAGATCTCTCTCATTTTCTGTCTCTTGAAGTTGTACTCCAGCCACCGAGTAGTCAAGCTTGGGCCTTCTTGCACTTGTACCCATTCTCATTACCTTACATTTTGAGGTATTGAATTTCATTAGCCACTTTTCCTACCACTCATGCAGATTATTTAGATCCTCCTGAAGTTCTCTACCATTGTTCTCGTTTTTTACTTTCTTCACAATCTTTGCATCATCTGCAAACATATTCATGAATGAATTTACAGACTCTGGTAGGTCATTTACATATACAAGGAACAAAAGTGGCCCTAAAACTGAACCCTGTGGGACTCCACTACTAACTCTTCTCCATTCAGACACTGAGTGTCTTACTCTAACCCTCTGTTCCCTTCCTTCTAAGTAAGTTTTTATCCATTCCAAGACATTTCCACCTATTCTAGCCATTGATTGCAGCTTCTTAATAAGTCTCCCATGTGGAACAGTGTCAAACGCTTTCTGGAAGTCTAGGAATATGCAATCTGCCCAGCCCTCTCTTTCCTGTAAGATTTGGCTTACCTCATCATAAAATTCTAATAAGTTTGTTACTGTTGATCTTCCTTCTCTGAAGCCATGTTGCCTCACTGACAAAAAGTTGAAGGATTCCAAGTGAAGAGAGATATGTTTCCTTAGTAGTTTCTCCATAAGTTTGCAAACTATGCTGGTCAAGGAAACTGGTCTATAGTTCAGAGCCGTATCTCTCCTTCCCTTTTTGAAGATAGGTATCACATTTGCTTGTTTCCAGCATCTTGGAATCTCCCCCGACTCCAATGACTCCTTAAATATGATACTTAGTGCCACTGATATTGTGTTTGCGCATTTTTTAAGCACATGAGGGGATATGTCATCAGGACCTGTAGCTTTATGAACATCTAAATCCATCAGCGCTTTGCATACCTCTGTGGCTGTAAGGTTGATGTTCTCTAATACCGGCCCTTGAGCTTCTATCACTGCAATCTGAGGGGGTGGGGTATTTTCTACTGTAAATACTGACTGAAACTCCTTGTTCAATTCTTTGCAGATCTCTTCGTCCGTCTCAGTGATGCTTCCATCCGCTCTCTTTAGCCTTAAAACCTGTTCTTTTACCTTCAGTTTTCCTCTGATAAAGCTGTGGAAAAGCTTGGGATTTTCTTTAGCCTTCCTGGTGATGTCCCTCTCATAATCTTTCTCTGCCTCTCTCCTTTTACTTAGGTAGTCATTTCTTGCTCTTTTGTAGGTTTGCCAGGCATTTATGTTTTTTCTCCTCCTATACCTTTTCCAGCATTTGTCTCTCCACTCCTTAGCTCTTTTACACCCATTATCGAACCATTTCTCTCTGGCATGAATTACACCTACTTTGGTGACAGGTATGCAGCAATCTACTATCTTCCCATATTTCTCACAAAAGATGTCATACATTTCTTGTACAGATTTGTTGTAAAATAAGGTTCTCCAGTCAATAACTGCAAAAAGCTCATTCATTTTGATGTAATCTCCTTTCTGATAGTTCCTCCTCATGTCCTCAGTGCCTCTACTCTCAGGAAGAATGTCTTCAATGATATACTCCATCAACAACACACAGTGGTCACTCTTTCCAATTGGTGGTTCATACTCAATATTTTCAATATCCAACACATTATCTGTGAACACCAGATCAAGTAGTGATGGCTCGTCCCCACCCCTGGCTCTTGTTGGTTCCATTACATGTTGGTGTAGGAAATTCCCTTGTACGCAATCTAGGAATCTTGCCCCAAAGGAGTCCTCACCACTGTGTGGGTCAAGATTTATCCAATCTATCTCTTTATGATTAAAGTCTCCCATAATCAAAATCCTACATTTTTTCTCCCGCGCCATGTTAACAACTGAGTTTATGACTTCAATCGTACCTATATGACTTTCCTCATAAATTTCAAGCCTATTTTGGTTCCTTGGTGGGTTGTATACAACAGTTATTATAATGCTCTCTGACCCAGTATTTATGCGAGCAACAAGAAATTCCCTGAACTCACTTTCTATAGCCAAGTTTATTTCTTCAACTTGAATCCTCTCACTTATGAGCAGTGCTATCCCTCCACCAGTCCTCTCAGATCTTTCGACCCTTAGTATTCTGAAGCCCTTAGGAAAAACTGTGACACTGTTTATGTCCTCACTCAACTTAGTCTCTGTAATTGCTACTATATCTGCCTTACTGTTGTGAATCCTATCTTTTAATTCTACTGCCTTACCAGCTAATCCATCAGCATTTGTGTATAACAATCTTAATGAGGCCCCATCCCCTGATCTTCTGTCATTATCTTCTTTATCTCCCCTTTGTCTGGAAGTATTCCGTAACGAAAGTTTTTCTTCTCTTCTTCATTTCTTTCATCATTTAACCTTCTTGCCTCTTGCAACAAGTTTTTGATCTTTCCCATCTCTTCCTGTGTTCTGTATCGTCTAATGAACACTTCTTTGCATTCTTGAAGGTCTTTTAGACTTTTTTTTCTCAACAATATTTCCCTACATGTCTCCCCTCTCTCAAAGGTTACTTTTGTTGGTCTCGGCTTTCCTTCCCTCGAATATTTACCTAGTTGGTGTATGTTTACAATATCCTCAGGACCACATACTACTCCAAGCTTTCTTATCAGGTCTACAACGTTAGCTTTATTTTCTTCAAGTCTCCCCTGCCATGTTGGCTCCTGGGATTCACTTATGCCTGAGATTACCACTGTCTTCTCCTTATCAAGTGCCTGTCTGATGAGTGGGTTTGCCCTTTCCATCACAACGTCTTTCATTTTTTCGATTACTGTCTCTTTATAGTCAACTGTTTGTATGTTTTCCAGTGCCACCACCTTTACAGCCTCTTTTACTGCCACATTCCCCTTTAGTGCATCAGCAAAGGACGTTTTCATGGCATCATTTTCCATATTCAGCTCCTGGAACTCTTTTCTGAACTGTTCAATGTTTTCCTTAATCTGAACATTCCAAGCAGCAATCTCGTCTCTCTCAGAAGATAGCAGTGAACTAACATCTAATTCCTTTAGGTTGTCATTTAGCTGTTTGTTTTTATCTTCTTGTTTAGAAATTCTAGATTCTAGTTGACTCTTTTCCCCTTCCAGCTTCTTTATTCTTTTTTCTAGTTCCTTTCTCTCCTGCCCTTGTGCTTTATTTGCTTCCTCCAAAGATCTTATTTGTTCTCTGAGTGTTTCATTCTCTTTAATTTCTCCATCCATATTCCGAATTTTATCATCAATGTTTGTAACCATTTCCTCTAACTTCTTGATTCTCTGTTTAAGTCCTCTGATGACTACCCCTTCTCCCGACCCATGGGTGGGAGAGGTTTGGGACAGAGATGGCTTCATTTTTATGTTCTCCCTCTCACAGAATATAGAAAGAAGACGAGAAAGAGGAAAAAAAAAGAAAAGAGAAAAACTTCTAATTTACCTTCACACAGAATTTTTATATCTCCATATAAGTGCTATTTAGTGACTCAGTTTGTCTCCTTTCTGGTAACACACATCTTAACTTAAAAACTTGACCATGGTAATTTAAGTATAAAAAGAAAAAGAAAAACAAAAGTCAGACCTGAAGGAAAAATTCGAATTTGTGTTCGAGGTGGCACCCACCTGTTTCTGTTATATATTCTTCCTAAAACTGACTTGCTAACCAAGATATGTGTGTGTGCGTGTGTGAGCGTGTGTCATGAATATTAACACAAAATAAAGTGAGCACTTAAAACAACCAACAGCACTTAAAAACAAACTTAAACCGTTTTGCATCAGTGTAACATAATTAAACACGTGCATTTTAAAGTCGAATAAGATTTTCTCAGATTAAAAAAAACGCTAATTATTTTCCATTTTTTGTCTCATTTTTAATACTCAGATTGTGATGTTTCATGTGAATAAATGTGACAATATAATCCAGAATTCTTTTTTTCCAGTGGGAGAGACTGGAGCGTTCCACAATCTGAATACCAACACCGAGAAGGACGGGCGATGCAAACTTACCTACGGTCGCGAAGACATTGGCAAGGAGTACGCTGCTCTGGCTTTGCCGAAGATGTCTTTGCTAAAGCCTTTCTTTGACAAAAAGTATGGCTTAAGCCTTCTGCGGCTTATTTTCTAATCTTGTAATATTAAGCAACCAGATCTATTTGAATGGGGATTAAGAGCGACACGTAAAATATCAAGTATTTGTATTAAAGGTTTAAAATCCTCTACTGAAAGGCAGAGGCAAGGGAATGATAGCACAAAGTCCGACTGTATACCTACGAAATAGCCGGGGCCCAAGCCCCCTTTCCAGTCGCATGGACCCAGTGATATCCAAGCAATGGCTGGTTAATCAGCTAGACCTATAGGAAATCACCGACCCCCGACTAATTGCCCAGCTTCATCGTTAAGATCATGGGAGTTGAAGCTAATCCAATCCCAGGCCAAAATCGGACCTGAGGGTAGTGTATTACAAGCCCCAAATGCTGCCACTGCTCCACAATATCATTAGCGAGTATATCCTCATAAAGCACATTTTATAATTATGTTAAAAATAGAACTTGCAAATGAATAATTGAAATAGTAAACAGAGCATATTAATGAATCAATTTATCAATAAAAAAAATGATTGTTACATATCTTTACCCAAAAAATTATATCTGCGATAAAAATAAGAGAGAGAGAGAGAGAGAGAGAGAGTATTGAATTACCTTGCGTATCTTTATGCCTGTTTTGTAGATAAAAAACTCACCATTATAATGATCTGTAAAAAGTAGATCATTATATACACAATAAATAATCAAATCGCTCCAATTTCAGGCTGATGTGGATGAGACAAATGGGCATCATTCAGAAATATTATAGTGATTCCTTTGGAGTTAAATGCTTCCGTGGTGGGCAAACATCAGAAAATCGCAAAGCGCTGGCTTTGGATCAGGTGAGATCACCGATTTAAATTATGTTTCCAAAATGTTTTTTTTTTTAGAAGAAAAACAAATATCAAGACAATTTTAAAGCAAGTTTATAGGTTTTATATATGAGAATTTATTGGGCTGTACAAATGTTGCTTTGGTTTGTTTTTTCAGATATGTAAAAGTGATGTTATTAATGTTAAAATGTTGACTAACTGAGTAGTTGACAAAAATTATACTAACTAAACTTTCAGTTATAAATATTTGTCCCAAAGAAAAACTGAATCTCCAAACTCTAGATTTTAGTAATGAAGCTGAAATGAATAATTTAAACCTTTATAGATCTAAACAACCACTTATATATTTCTTTAATTAACGAACTCATAAGCATCTATAATCAAGAGTTAAAAAATAAAAAAAAATTGAATTATATGCTATATCATTAAGTCTCACTCTACCACACAGCTAATTGGAATATTCTACATCTGGTTGGGAGGGATATGCTTTGGTATGCTTTTGTTTCTGATGGAGCTTTTGATTGGACAACGGAAGAGAGGTGGCCGCACTTCAAAGGCAACAATTCGTAACATTCAAAATTAGCGATGAAAACTATATACGAAAACCCCCCTCTTCAGTCACAGAAAGGCATGACCCCAGTAACGAACACGAAGACTCGGTATTGATTTTATATCCGAAGACTGTAATTTTTTTTCCTTTACTTTCAAATACATTTTCGAGGCATGAATATTTTACTCTTATCCTCAAATGACGATGGCAAAACTCTCGAATGCTAAAAAACGAATAGCGTGCAACAAGCAATACCAAGATTTCCACTGAAGAAGAATCCAAATCTATTATGCTATATGCAAATTAACAATCATAAGCTGATAGCCTGCAGACACTGCTATATTGGGAAACTTATTCTCATATCATGCCCTATTGTTGCCTCCAACGATACGCAAAGACTATAAATTAAGTCTGGTTTCCTCCTTCCTTACATATACTCCGTATCTATCTCTCTCTCTCTCTCTCTCTCTCTCTCTCTCTCTCTCTCTCTCTCTCTCTCTCTCTCTCTATATATATATATATATATATATATATATATATATATATATATATATATATATATATATATATATATATATATATATATATATATATATATATTATATACGCATACACTCCAGCTGTAAGTATGAAGATAAGATATACTTTTATCTATTAAAACTCATTCTGGAATAACTGCCAAAGATCAGAGGTACATACCAATGAAAAGCAAATATTTAGAGCAAATCTCCCTAAGACACATTTAGAAATAACAAAACAAGGCGGCCAATTCCTGTGGTCAATGATTAAATAAGTTGCATCAATGGACAAATGAACTGGAGAAAAAAAAATTATTTATAGTTTAATAGACTTGAATACTCTTGGTGTAAGGTGTGCCATCTCTAAGAGGCACTTCAGTTGACCTAATTCCTTTACTATTTAAAGATCAAGTAAGGATTTTTCTGAGATACTTCTACTGCTCTACTACTGTTACACAAGATAGTGAAACATTGGATATTAGAAACCGTGAGCTTGGCGTAATTCATGAAGAAAGGAAGTGAGAATTTTGTGTAACTTACTGCACACCAAAACGTCTTGTAGGCTTAAGTTAAGACTGTTAGCCAAGAGACTCATGACAGCTCTTCTCCACTCCTTTATCTGTCTTGACACAGAAGATCTGCTTCTTCCATCTCGATGCCAATCCTTTCCATGACCTCACTTACCACAACTTTATAAATAGGATAGACTGGTATACAGATAGACAGGAACTGGTAAATATATAGAAATATGCAAAAACATTTTAAGACAAGCAGATAAATAAATTTATACATATAGTAAGGTGCAGTAACAGATACAATGCCATTTCCAATCCAGTTTACAGATATATATTAAAAACACCTTCACATTATATACATTTCAGCTCATGTCTACTAAAAGGAATGTAGAAATAATAGTTAATGCTGGCACTAATGAATTTTATTTACTACCTGTTACAGAAAAGATGCTCTCGTATATAGACTTATTACGCTAACTAAAGAGCAGCGAGGAAAGTATCCGTACGTCTACGACCCATAGGCAGAATAAATTTACTCAATGATATCCTAATAAAGGCACTCTTGGCTTTGTAACAAAAAATATTACATAATGAATATACACTAAAAGTACCATTATAGCAGCACTCTGTAGATAATTTTCAGATTTCAAAACCATTGTTATTCTTTTTTATGATGGTGACACTAGGACGGGCCAAAAAAAAAAAAAAAATTGCCCTCATCAATTGGGAATATCTAATATATTGTACTTTGAACAAGAACAACATTCACACTTACGAAGAATCCTTTTAGATTTTATGCTCAAAGCTTTCAGTTCACATTAAAGTCCCCCTAAATGAGCCAAAATCATCTCGCTCCAAGGTAAGTTTTAGTATGAAATGCAAGTTATGCGTCCTGACTTTGTAGCATGAACATATCTACTTTAGGTGGAGTCTTTTATTCTTGTAACAATGCACTGGACTTTTAGTTGCAATAGACCTATCCTCAAAGTACCAAAGCTACGATTCTCTGAGTGTAACGCTAATAAGCATGACAAAACTATCCTCAAAGGGCAAAACTTTTGGCTCTCTGAAGATGGTTTAAGTACGAATCATACTCTCAGAATGTATAAAATTAAATTTAAAAAGACAATATAAGTGTGGACGTTTTCCTGTCCATTTTACAGGCCACGAGATACTCTCTTTAATAATACTAGTGTTCTTTTCAATCTGAATATCTTATAAAGCCAAACTTGTTAATATACAAATATATAAACTTAAAAGCAACTCCATGTACGGTTAATTTTCATTATTAGACGTAATTAAGAGCACCTGGAATTCCTGGCTAGGTTAACCAGTAACTAATTGGCATAAACAAGCTTTTAATGTTATCATGGATTAAAATTAACAGTAATAAAGTAAGAAATGAGCTTTTGAAATACAAGGCAATGCATTTTACATCTCTAGTAACTGATGTATTTATTACTATTATTATTTAAAAAGTATAAATTTCCATTTGGTCACCATTAATGTGCTAGTTATTAAGGTAGTTTACAGATGTCAGAATCTCGTGAAAATAAAATAAATAGATAATTACTATTAAACAAAGAATAACAAACCATTTAAACTCGCTAAAATAAGACTAAATAGGTACTAAGGCAACAACAACTGGTATATTACTTTATTATTATATCTTTTTATTATATAGATTTTAAAGACACGCCAGTAAGGAGGTTTCCAATTCTCCTAAATTTCTTTTGCCTCTGTTATCAGAAGAAAGTCTATTTACAGGTTACAAAGACTGGAGATAATTTCTAGAAGTGTTAATCTGCTTCTGCAATTATATGTTAGTTAAAATCAGTATCCCACCACCTGTAGCCCTTAAGTCAAATGTAGAGGACTAGTACTTTCATAGAAGGAACCCTTTGTGACATCACAGCTATCATAGTTCAAAAGAGTCACTAAACTCAAGAATCTAAAATATATGTAGTAAAAATATACTCTACAGCTACATCTACATGGGAAGATAGAATGTAAGAAATTGCCCCCTCTACATGGTAAAAATAAAAATATTCCTTCTTGTATGCTTGTTCATGTTATCTTTGTAAATGTATCAGATAACATTGGACCCATAAATGCTGAACCTAGCATATGACTCTACTCCAGCTCAAAGAATCCATACATCAATGAAATAAAAATTTTGCTAATAAAATTGCTTATTATGGCGATTGATTCTGTCACAGATATGAATTCCAATTTAAATTTCTGTTCCCAGCCACGAAATCACTTCTAGATGAACTCTCTGTCCTGCTTGTTTCAAGAGATTAACAGCTACAGCATGTTGCACCGACTCTAAAGAGTGATTATCGACAGAGAGCAATCTGTCACCACACCGAAGCCTCCCATCAACGGCAGCAGGAGAAGACTGCACCACAAACAGCACATGAATGGGTTCTGGACCTCGTTGAGGGTCTGATCCCCCTACAATGCTAAACCCAAGTGAGGCACCCGGAGCACGATGGAGGATGACGCTCCTCGAAACGTGTAGTGAACGAGGAAGCTTTTGCCAATACAGCCAAGAAGGGATGAAGTTAGCTGTGCCAGGTGATGTTTCAGGTCCATCCAAAAGTGACAATGTCACTCCAGCTGACTCTGCAGTGGCTTTTAAGAGTGCAACAGCCTCACCATGTGCTAGTCCAAGAAGTGACTGGCCATTCACAGAGAGGAGAATGTCGCCTTTCTGTAAAACAAAGAAGAAAACTCTCAGTAAAGGGACGGAAATATCTCACCAGCATCAAAATAGACAATGGATAATACAACTGATATTATGATGTATTCCATAAGAGAAAGGTTAGCTTTGCTTAATTTAGAGTAATTCACGAAATATGTTTTGCTTGCTACTTTGAGATGGATATCATTACCTTATACATAATATGCTGCATGAAGACAACACTCAAGGATAATTTAAAAATGTAGTATACTATTTCCTACCATCCGTAGAGACTGTATTTAGCATATGTACCACTACATTTACAATTAAAATATGACTGATACACCAATGGAAAATACTGCCACTACCTTAACTTGCTTTGATTTTCCAACAGGGCCTTGGGGATTTATATTTGCTATATAGAGAGGTGTATCTCCTTCATTACAACCAAGGCCTCCTCCAATTCTCATGCCAAGGCTCTCATTCGCTGCCTGTTAGAAGAAACATTTTAGCAGTTAAAGATGCTAAATACTAAGTACAGCTAATCTATATGTTAAACTTTTTGTGCATAATACACAGACTATCTATATGCATCTCTTATCCTTTATTTATACAAATAAGTTAGCTTGCAACTTACTTCTGGAATGTAAAACTGACAATGTTGCTGACAAAGCTATAATATGTATAAGTTACATGGATAAGAACTACAAGGTAATTACTTTTGAAATGGTGACAGTCTTCTGAGGAAGCTGAGCACTGTCAATTCGGAGAGATTTACGGAAGCCATGGACCAGATCCGACATGTCACTTGAGTCATGTGATCGACGACTCCTCATTTTACCGCATGTTGAACCATCAGGAACTTCTATACCTTGTACTCCAACAGAATATCCCATTCCTCCCCTCTGCACTGGAACATCTAAATCAAAACTCGAGGTCTCTTGGGTGTTATTCCTTGGGCTGTCAATGATAGGTTCAAGAGGGTCAAGCTGCTCATTAGATTGTGTGCGCATAATGTCCGGGTAATGCCTTGGTGGTAGAGCTGGAGGGACGCTCTCTTCTAGAAGTGCATCACCAGCTCTTGCTGTAGATGATACGCTACCAGAACTCTGATGAAGAGGACTTCCCATTGAACCAATAGAACCAATGCTTTGGTAATGTGTTCCAACTCCCTTTAGTGAGCCAAGTGAGCTGCTATGCTGTTCCCCTCGTGATGTAAGGGATCCATTGGACTGACTGAGTGAGGTAAGTTTTCTAGAAGATCCCCTTTCATCGAGTGATTCGCATGATGCTGACAAACCAATATCAACACTACTTCCGCATTCATTGCTGAAACCATGAGCAACATCTCCAATAGTTTTGTTGCCATTTTTACAGTGACATTCCCTTTTTGGCACCAAGCGCTCAGGAGCTGATTTTGTGCGCCAGTGGTTAACTGGAAGAGCTGGATCTGGGCGTCGAAAGAGATGCTGATATTCCGCAGGAGGTCCTGAAGAGTCTACAGTGCTAATTCCAGTTGCATGGCTCACAACAAGACTCACATGATGACGAGTCTGTTGGATCAATCTTGAAGCATGATCCAAACGGGCATATCTAACATCAACACCATTGATGGCTAATATGCGATTATGCTGGTGAAGGCGACCATCCTGTGCTGCAACAGAACCTTCCATGACTTCCATTATAAAAATCCCAGGTTCTGTACATCGACCTCCTAATTTTAAACCCAACTGTCGACTGCTCTCTTTTCTCAAAGTTATCACAGATGTTTCACCTGTGAAACAAAAATAGTTTCCCTGAAGAATTTTATACAAAGTACTTACAGTACAGTGCTAAAAACTAATGCATAACTGATTATTTCGCAACTTAAAATAATAGGATAAAGTGTATACAGTTGTCCCATTTATTCCAAGTTTTTTAATAACCTGATTTTAAATGTAGGCATCTGGAATGCATTAAGAAAATAAAAACTCAAATAATTTCCCCTTAAAATACATACTGTGGCAACTTTATTACCGCTATTACATAAACTGAAAGTGCATCAGGCAGCTTAAGTAGATTACAGTAATACAGGCATGATTTAAAGTACACAGGAGGTTGGAAATAGGTTTATGTAAGTAATGACACTTATATAAAGGTATTGGGTTGACGATTATTTTAATGTATTCAGGGAGTGGTAGAACCAACTGACTAAGTAAGAGAGGGACAACTATAGTAGCAAATAAGGATAAGTTCTGACGGCTGCATTGCCTATATGAAATATGCTATGATAATAGGCTAGACATTAATGAGGTTTGTTATCAGTATATAACAAGGTACTTTATAAAAGTTAAGAATGATATTTTCAATTCACCTGATATAAGTATTACCTGATTGTGCTTGCAAGGTACTATTAGGAAATGAATTTGAACTGTTGGCTGAAACTGTTCGTTGAGCCTCAATTCTTTCCCTGTAAATTCCAAGTCTCAGTACTGGCTGGGCTTTCCTAAGTGCCTGACACACTTCATTATGGGTAGCAGATGACATAGGCTGACCATCAACTTCAATTATTTGGTCACCAGCTTGCAAGCGACCATCAAGGGCTACTGGGCCATCAGGAAAAACCACTTGTATTACTACACATCGCTGTAAAAAAAGTTCATAGGTTAAAAATTAAAAAATTAAAAAACTTGAAGAGAACTTCGCAGGAAGTGATATGTAATCTCTTATGACACATGTTACTAAGACAAATCAATTCCAGATGAAAAGACCAAGGTACACATACGGCCTGGATCTGGAATTCAGCATTAGCAATAGCATTATATTGATAACTCTACACATTGTGTATAAATGCGAGTGGCAGTGAACTTTTTCCCATAATGTATTTTCCTTTCTATGGTTGTGGCCACCCTGCTGACCAGGGCAGCAGAAGGCAAAGTCAGTGAATAGAAAATCATACTATCTAAATAAGAATACTACGAATTCCAATCAGACATCTGCAGCATCAAGCATTATTCTCTAGAGAGGCGAAGAGTTAGGGGGGATATGATTGAAGTGTATAAATGGTTTAAAGGGATTAACAAGGGAGATATTAATAAAGTTTTAAAAATTCATGATCAAACCAGAACTCGTAATAATGGATTTAAGCTTGATAAATTTAGGTTCAGAAGGGAAATTGGTAAAAATTGATTTGGTAATAGAGTAGCTGATGCATGGAACAAGCTTCCTAGTATGATAGTAATTGCCAATACCTTAGACACCTTCAAATGTAGATTAGATAGACATATGACAGAGGTAGGGTGGGTATGAATAGGTTAGTGCTTATTAGAAAAATCATAAAAAGAAAAATAGAATAAATAAGTAGAGTAGAATAGAATAGGTTAGACATGCTGAAAATACAATTCAAAAATGGAGCTGCCTCGTGTGTGCCAGTAGGCATGTTGCGGTGTCCTCTATTCTTATGTTCTTATTAGAAATTTTGAACTTTTCATAAATGCATTATTTAATAATGAGGAACATTGTAAGTCATATCTACTTCTATGCTCTTTCAAATGATAAATTTGCAGAGCAATCCTTGAATATAATTCATTCTAACGCTTTTGTAGCATATGAAAATCAATTGGTGATACAGAAGCCATCAAAATTCCCAGAAATTATACCAAGAATATCTTCATTTGGAGATATGTGGAAAAATCTTGAGTCTTTTCAGAGAATACTTTAGTTTAGACAACGAAGACAAGCAATATGGGTGACATAACTATCAATGATAATAAGTAATACAAGAGTAAGGGATGAACTATTCTGCACTACCGATGTGCGTCATAGCAAGAGGAGGGGTGCAATATGAGAAACAATATATATATATATATATATATATATATATATATATATATATATATATATATATATATATATATATATATATATATATATATATATATATATATATATATATATATATAACTGGTGTGTTACTGTCATTTAAAGTTCATTTGGAAAGATAAATGTGATTAGGCCTAAAACTTACCAATGGCGTATCAGATCCACCAACAATTGTAATTCCAAGCGCCGTCTGGGTACGAGGTATTTCAATGTGACAAATTTCGCCTTCCACAATAGGCGGTCGAGATATTCCTGGAAAACACGTGTAAAATCATGAAATTTAAAAAGTGGGTATAAATAAAATCAGTATCTATCTTTTATTCCCTTTCAGATATTGTAAATATGAACAATTCCTATTAAATAATCCAAGATAAATAAAATCCATAATTCATCTTGTAAAGCTACATATCTCCAGAGAACATTTTGTTAAGATCAACAACCTCACAGACCTAAGGAACCATAATCATAAAAGACCAAGCTGAGAAAGACTCTTCTTTCTAAATGCATGGGAATTTTTACCTTTGCAAGCCTCCAGGAATATAGTGTATTCAAATTATTTGCTATATATATATATATATATATATATATATATATATATATATATATATATATATATATATATATATATATATATATATATATATATATATATATATATATATATATATATATATATATATATATATATATATATATATATATATATGTTTGTTTGTTTGTTTGTTCCGGTTTCACGTCACGGACTCCCTTTTTCTACCAAATCTTGCACTGCTTGACTTGAAATAAGGAATGAATGCAGGTAATTAAACATATATCATGAAACGAGGACCACTATGCACTCACAAACCTGAGGGGAAGTCCAGCCTACTATAAACCACCTGTATCTAGGGAACTACTCTACTCTGTTCAGTTTTTCTGGGAGGTGTTCAAACTATTCTAACCTCTGCGGTAGGGAAAACCAACGCTGCATAGCATAAAAATCGCTGCTTACCAAGATCTTTAAAAGCGCATGTTGTTGTGTGCGTAGCCATAGAACGCTGAGAACCTCGGTATTCACAGCCAGTCGTGGAGTATGGACAAGACACCCAATTTCCAGGACACCTGAGAAAATTTACACAAAAACACAACATGAATCAAATGTAGAAGAGTCAAAAAATGTTGAGTATGTTGAATTAAGGGGGAAAGTAACTTTTACGTGCTTTTGTAGAACAAATAAAGTGAAACCGGAGAGAACAAGTAAATTATTGTGCAACTATTTCCTATTTCTAAAAATAAATAAAATAATGCAATAAAGAATTATCATTAATTGATCATGAAACCGAAATAGAGAACTCAAACATTTTAAAAATAATTTGTTTTATGATGAGAAAAACGTAGCTTGAAAAAATTTACAAGAAAAATAAATATTCGCATTACGTTTCAAGGCAAAAGACTAGATCAAGTATACATAATAATTTTATGAAATCAGAGTACTGTAAATAAGTAAAAAAATACTGAAACTATTTTACATCATTTGGATGAAATGGTAATTCAATAACAAAACTACAGTAAAAAAAAAAAAATAAGCCTAATACCACAGTAGTAAAAATCAACATTTTAGAAAATATTTTGCGTTGTTAAAAAGAAAATAGTTCAAAAAATAAATAAAAGAAGAGACATTAAAACAGGGTAAATAAAACTGAACTATTCTATTCTATTCTGCATTATGATAATGGAAAGGTGATAAATTATCGGTTTTCATGAAAAATTATAAAAAGAAAAGAAATAAAAGCATAGCTTAAAAAAAGCAAAAACTTAACAAATCAAATAGAATTTTGCAGTAAATTAGAAAAAAATATGAGAAGTAAACAAATAAAAGAGTAATTTGCAATAAATGATTACATAAAACAATACTATCACACTCCATGTAACAAATCTTAAATTATATGAAATTTCTCATGAAATTCACTATGTTCTTACCTGTATTTCAAGTGGTCTTCCAGATCTCCTCTTGGCATTATCATATCGCAGTGATCAATATTTGGGCATTTGACCTTTAGTTTTTCCAAAAGCCTGTCAGAAAATAAACAGAATGGAATACATACAATGAAATAAAACTGATAACCGTAAAACAAAATAGAAAATGAAACTTTATAAAGATATTATATAGTGTTGTACACAAAATGTGACAGCAGTTTAATAAGTTTTCATGTAAAGTTTGCAAGTTCTGGATATTAAGCGTTTTATGCTAGAAAATGTATTTTTATGCCCAGTCTTATAAATTGTACAAGAATATTACATAGAAAACTTGTATGTGGAAGTTAGCTCGTTAAATGTGTAATGGACACCACTTTAGATAATATGTTGTTTAAAAATGTACTATAGTTTATTAGTGCAGTATATATTAACTGGGAAAAATTATAGGATACTTTGAGTATAATTAAATAATTAACTATTTTCAAGGCATTAACTCTTAATTTATTTATATTTAAATTCTAATGATAAAAAGTTATTCCACATTAAAAATAATTATTTTATAGTTATTTAAGACATTGTTATTATATATAATATAAGACTACTACATCTGTAAAGCTTTTTCTTTGGCCCGATTTCTTAAACAGTGTAAACCTAGGATACCATGTTGTTAGTTAGCTAGGCACACACAAATAGATTTCATAAACGCATCTGACGCGGTACTGTGAATGGCTAGGATCCCGTACGGGATCCTAGCCATACACAGAACCGCGTCAGATGCGTTTATAAATCCATTTGTGTGTGTCTAGCTAACTAACAATATGGTATCCTAGGTTTACACTGTTTAGCCATACACAGAATCGCGTCAGATGCGTTTATAAAATCCATTTGTGTGTGTCTAGCTAACTAACAATATGGTATCCTAGGTTTCTAAGAAATCGGGCCTTCGTCTTTAGTTTATCCCACTTACATGTGGGGATCACTAAAGTTGGCAACACTGTTTAAATAAATTTAAAATTCTTAATAAAAACTTGCCAATTGCAATGCTGGTTGCTTCTAAATATAATTAACAATTTTCATGTGTAAAATTCAGAAAAATTAACTAAACAAATAAATATTTTCCAGGTAAAAGTTAATTAATCATTACGTAAGCAGTTTTACAATTAAACTAATTAGTTAACGTAGCTAATGAGAAAAAAATTACTTTCCTATATACCAAACAGCAAAGATACATAAGCATAATTAAAATAATGAGAAGGATAATGATTTAAGCACAAATTTATTGGAAAAAAAAGTAAATTAAAAAATTTAAATACTTATTACAATTTATTACGTATGTTCTTACTGACGTATGGCTTTTGGCTATTCCGCCGCAAGCCACCGCTGACGTGTGAGTTTTAGACTTCCACTTGAACTCACACTTTATAAGATGACTGGGTTATCTCGCCGCTTGTCATCACTGACGTAAGGCTTTTATGATTATCCCCTTCTAATGACACCACTGCCGTAGGGCTTTTCCTCCTACGTTTATAGTTACTTTAATTATGGTAGCGTGGTTTATAAATATTGGTACCTGATGGGTACAAGGTAAGAATGGACAAGCAGTAGTTCCTTTACTTATATTTATTCTAGAGTACAACACATCCGACGCTTCAATGCCCCTATGCCTCAAATGGCCCAATGGCCCAATGGCCCAGTGGCCCAATGGCCCAATGGCCCCCACCCTATGACTATCACAGTCTATGATCTATTCGTGCCCCTGGCAATATCTAACTAACTGTCCCTGCCCTGGGTGGTTCTTTAAATACCCCCAGGGGCAGGGCGTGGCTTAACATCCAATTCTCCAATGAAAACAGTCAGTTCTAGTCCAGCAAATCAGCGCCAGGTTCAAAGTGGAATCCCACCTACTTCCGGGGGGGGGGAGTTATTGGGCATTTCTCCTGGGCGTGTACCTGCGTACGAAACACAGTTCATGTTTCGTGCGGTTTAGGAAAGGGCTAACTCTCGGCCTTTCCCACCCTCAGGTACTCCATGTCGGATGCCAAGCCTCAGGGGTCCGGTCACATATCTCCTTGACGCCCTCTACAAACACCGGCCGCACCGCAGAACACAAGTGGGGAGAGTATTCTATTTCACCCTAGCCTCACATGTTTCTCTTCACGACTTGCGGTGCTCGGTCCCTTATCCTGTAGGCCTCTTGGGGGGGGGGTGCATGGCGCCTGCGGTTAGTTCCAGGTGCCTAGCCACAACTCTTGGTGGTCCCAAGGGAACACATGGGCCGCACAAAAACTCAATAAAAGTGAGGGCATGTAATAGAATATCCGTGGCCTCGACTAACCGTTACCCCTCAAGAGCTGTTACAAGTTTCAGATTCTGGCTTCAGCATGGCGGGCTGGCTTCAGCATGACAGAAGTCATACGACATCCCTCCCAACCAAAACTGAAATATCTCTTATTTCAGTCGAAGCATGGACTAGTTTTTCCGGGAGCTCTTGGACATATCCTAGCTAACATTAGTTTACAATAGAAATGGGGCCGAATTATTTAAGCTGTTTTCTAAGAATTCCTATGCGAATTACACAAACATAACATATAGAGAGTACCTTTACAGACAACTAGAGCATGCAGGGTCTAGGTCCTTGTTGGAAATCTGAAATACAAACATATCCTTATATTTAAACAACATAATTCCAGTGTGAAACTAATATTAAACATTAATTAAGATCAACAAGTCAGTTTAAATCAAAACATTAATTTATCTACTTCTCTCGTTTTAAAAGGCAAAATTGAGTTAAGTACAGTAAGATCATGACTCATTTAGAACATTAGCAAACAATTAAGTAGAGTATTAGCTTGTATAAACAGGTAAAATGCAATAGATTATAACATCAACAGTAATTTCTATAAGAGACCCTACCGTCATAAGTTCTATTCCTATCATTATTAGGGGCATTGATTTGTCTTAAAATTAAGCCTTAAAAACTACTCCTGAAACAAAACATGTTTGACTGTGTGTAAAGTCAAAATATTTATCGGTTTTTTTTATATGCAATTACTATTCAGAGACCATTTAACATAAAAACTCAATGACTCTAAGGATTAAATCATAATTCAAATAATAAGAATGCTAAAACAAAACACTAATATTATTTAAGCAGAAAATAACTTATTAGTCTTAGTTCACCTCATACACTTTATCAATGGCACTTACTCAACACTATATTTAAGGGAGACTCTGAGTTTGCGCTTAAAATTTTCTTAAAGCTAGCAAAACAAAAAAATAAACAAAAATAAAAATATTTTGTCTCCCCCCTTTTTTTTTTCTTTTTAAAATACCCTTCTTTCTCTTTTCACTAAAGTTCGGACATGTATAGGGATCATTTTCTTTCTCATTTACGCGGCTTTTAAAGGTATTATTTAAAATATTTTAAAATACTTCTGCGTTTCTTTTCCTCTCTTTTTACTACCGTTATGACTCGTAGGGGGATCTCCTTGTTTCTGGGATTTCATCAAGATTACCTGGGTGTTTTAAAGTAGTTTAAAATTTTTATTCTTTTAGGACTGTCCTCCCTGTCTTAGGACGACTTTTACTTTCTCTGTCCCTTGCTCATGAATTCTTGCTAGGTGCGATTCCCCTGTTTCTCTCGGCGGACTCTTACGCTTTCACATCCCCCGCCCGTCCTCGCTGCAGGCCCAGGTTTGTTGCCATAACCCTGTTTCTTGGTTAGGCAGAGCAAAAAGGACCAGGAAGGGGCCCCACCTCTCGCGAATCCTTCCAGCCCGGCTTTCTCGTCCTGCCCTCGGCCGATCTTGACTAAGACCTCCCACGCAGGAGACCTGCAACGTCACAGCGGTTCTCTTCCTTTACGGCCCTCGCACGTACCTTCGAAGTAGATCTCAGGATGAAAGTTTGAACCTATATCACTACTACAGTTGTAAGAAAGGTTCCCTATGACTTCAGGGTACCAACAATGGCCATACATTGGTAATCGAGGCTATACTGTGCCTCCCCTGCAACTGCAAGTGATTGCAATCTCTATTCAATGGGCATTAGGGACTTGTCTGACGGACAAAATCTAAAGACTTTTAGAACTTGCAGGTCGGGGCTGCCTAGGAATAGGGTGGTGATGGAAGGTATGTGTCTACACAACTAGATTATTATTCCAAGATACTTAGGACTTAGCAACTGCTACATAGCATTACTCTACTATAAATGTCAAAAAGAATAATCATTAAATGCTCAGAAAAGCCACTAAAGAAACATTCTTATTAGCGGTGGCTACAGTAACATCAAGTATGAATTCAGATAAAAGATACAAATCATCGAGTTACTGCTGATTTCATTTCAAAAATAATAATTAGCAACAGTAACGGATACATTTTGCTTAAACTTCCAAATCTCGCACGGAGTTGTACATAAACATTTCAAACATAAAATATATATTTTCTTTTACTATCTCGAATTTGACTTATATCTGCTCTCTCAAATACGGGGTACAGCTGTGTAACATTCTTGTTGTCATTTCGTGTCAGCTCTCACTCTTTCTTTATGACCAAGCCGAAATAATTTTGATAAAACATTATCATGGCTAAAACTCGCAAAGTTTTACTTTATCAATCTAACATATCTCTTCAGACAAATAATGTATATACTGCAGCTAGCAAAGAAAATAAAGAATCATTCATAGATTCACGTCCTTTATCACGTAACATCTATCTTGGAATCTCTCGGAAATCGAATAATAATCTCAATGGCGGAGTAGGGGACAAAACAAAAAATAAAACAAACTCGGCATTTCAACCATATCTGGGCAGGTGGAGAATTACCTTCTCATCCATATCTCTCACTAGATATTGCAACAGCGCATCACCTCCCATAAATACACTCTGATATGGCATGCAGAAGGACCTGGCGGAGCAGGGGAACGATCCTCGCAGACTCCCCAATCATGCTTCCTAACGGTGCTTTCCGCGATTTCACCCCCTAGAGCAACCCTCCCATTATACCCCCAGTCATTCATACTCATTCTCTGCCTCACTCGCTGCATCACTTACAAAACAATCGTCCCCTTTCTATAAAATTCCCTTTAATTTACAACGTTGGTTGTAAGAAGCGTAAGGGTGAAATCTCGGTTGGGCCGCAAGGTCACAGACCGCCTCACTAGTCCTAGTCCCATTCTAACGAACAAACAAACATTCTACTCCCTTGAAGCTACGTTTGGGTGACACTGAAAAACCTTCCCTATTCTAGGACAGCACAAACTACTCTAATTTACTCTTACTTTCACCTGCATAGCGTGAAATAAAAAAAACTCATCTCTAACTAATACCACGAAAATTTCTTATTCTTCAAAAAGAACATGCCACACACGTATCGTAAGATTAATTCCTTCATCCTAACACAAAAAGAACGATCTGTCGTTTATGTCTTTCTCTCGCTAAAACATTACTCCCGCGGATAAAAAAACAAACAAAAAAAGAAAAAAAACTTAAAAACAGGCGCAATCGTAACACTCGATTTCTTACGCTTTAAGAAATTAATATAACAATGATTTTACACGTACTTTAAAATATCAAAGCTCAGTACAATTACTACAGATTCACAATAACGAGGTTGGGAGATCGAATGGTCACTTCCGCATTCCTTTCTCGAAAACCACACGTGGTCTATGAAACTCTCAAAAGCAGATGCACGTATATTTCTCACTATAATTCTTACGCTTTAGAGATTAATAGACTGTAACAATGATTTCACGTGCATTAAATTTGTCAATTAAAAAAATCGATACATTCGCGTTCTTAAAATTCAATCTAAGCATTAATACAAATAAATGGAACGCACTTCCAACGCAAATTCTTTACATTACTCAAATTATAACAAAAAACGGAGTTTATTACTGCTTATAGCTATTAGTACAAATTATCCATGTTAGTAATGGGTACAGAAATTCTACTTTTATCAACTTATTAAGCGCCACACCCCTTATAAGCGGGTTGGCTGAGTCAAAGCATAACTACAAGATAAAATGGCGGCGTCCACCGACCTCAATTTCTTTTACTAATTGTCCCATTACTCACTGGATACAGATCACAAGTACTTAGCTATTTTAAGGAGGTGGTCCTGAAAAACTTCATGACAGAAGGCAAGGAAGGATCGGGTTTTCCTTCTTCTCTTCGCGTAAAATCGTCGAATCGCCGTCTTCTTGGTCGGATCCGGCAACTTATACCTCTTGTAATGGGCATTTTCACTCAATGCTCCGGTCACACTTCGGCTTACTAAGAAATATCTCAGAAATAGTTCCTTCAAAGTTTCATAACATTCTCTATTTGACCACTCGTCACTTCTCATCCGCAGACCCAAGTATTTCAGGAAGTCGGTCGCGGGAATTATGGACAGACATTCGCGGTCTTTTATATTTGCGCCGTCGAGGTATAAAAATGAATTCTTGACTCGAGGCGTCTTTACAACCAGGGCACAGGGTGGGGGCTTGGCCGGCTGCGTTCCCGGTGTCACCACGGGGTTCGGAGCGGCAGGCTGTTCGTCGATGTTTGAGGCGTCGGCGTCGGCCAAGTTCCTTCTCGACGGAGCGGCGTCGGCGCGTGCTTGTAGGCGCCGCACTTGCTCCTCCAGTTCGAGAATTCTCCGGTGTTTGGCCTCGTCACTCATTTCTTGAATTGGGAGATGTTGGGTTTCTGCTTTTGCCATTCTTATTTTCTTTTTTTTGCACTGGTTTCTTCTGATATGAGTCTCTTTGTATGTATTCTTTTTTATTTTTCCACACGTGAAGATCCGTACCGCACTGCCACCACTGACGTATGGCTTTTGGCTATTCCGCCGCAAGCCACCGCTGACGTGTGAGTTTTAGACTTCCACTTGAACTCACACTTTATAAGATGACTGGGTTATCTCGCCGCTTGTCATCACTGACGTAAGGCTTTTATGATTATCCCCTTCTAATGACACCACTGCCGTAGGGCTTTTCCTCCTACGTTTATAGTTACTTTAATTATGGTAGCGTGGTTTATAAATATTGGTACCTGATGGGTACAAGGTAAGAATGGACAAGCAGTAGTTCCTTTACTTATATTTATTCTAGAGTACAACACATCCGACGCTTCAATGCCCCTATGCCTCAAATGGCCCAATGGCCCAATGGCCCAGTGGCCCAATGGCCCAATGGCCCCCACCCTATGACTATCACAGTCTATGATCTATTCGTGCCCCTGGCAATATCTAACTAACTGTCCCTGCCCTGGGTGGTTCTTTAAATACCCCCAGGGGCAGGGCGTGGCTTAACATCCAATTCTCCAATGAAAACAGTCAGTTCTAGTCCAGCAAATCAGCGCCAGGTTCAAAGTGGAATCCCACCTACTTCCGGGGGGGGGGAGTTATTGGGCATTTCTCCTGGGCGTGTACCTGCGTACGAAACACAGTTCATGTTTCGTGCGGTTTAGGAAAGGGCTAACTCTCGGCCTTTCCCACCCTCAGGTACTCCATGTCGGATGCCAAGCCTCAGGGGTCCGGTCACATATCTCCTTGACGCCCTCTACAAACACCGGCCGCACCGCAGAACACAAGTGGGGAGAGTATTCTATTTCACCCTAGCCTCACATGTTTCTCTTCACGACTTGCGGTGCTCGGTCCCTTATCCTGTAGGCCTCTTGGGGGGGGGTGCATGGCGCCTGCGGTTAGTTCCAGGTGCCTAGCCACAACTCTTGGTGGTCCCAAGGGAACACATGGGCCGCACAAAAACTCAATAAAAGTGAGGGCATGTAATAGAATATCCGTGGCCTCGACTAACCGTTACCCCTCAAGAGCTGTTACAAGTTTCAGATTCTGGCTTCAGCATGGCGGGCTGGCTTCAGCATGACAGAAGTCATACGACATCACATGAGTCATAAAGTATATATAATATATAAAATAAATAATACTTTTGCTGCAATCAAGATGACACCGGAATAATATAACTTCAAATAATGTGGAAAAAAAATCATGCTTTTGACACCAAGTCTTCCCATGGATCCGGATGGAGAACCGACAGCAAATATAGAGGAAGCCGAAACCAGAGACTCGGCAATGAAAACGAACATGTAAATGACATTTCCGTTAAGTTGTCACAGCCATGCCGTCTTTGGCTCACCCCCTCCCTTAGAGGACCCATCCGTCTCTAATACACGACCCCCTCCCCCATTTTCTTCGGAATCCACTCCTCCTCCCCCCCCAAACACCGCTTCTATTTAAGATAATTTCATCTCCAGCTTCTCCTTTCTTTAAAAAAATTATTATTATTATTGTTGTTATTATTATTATTATGATTATTTTTATCATCATCATTATTATAAAATCCATAATAAAAATAATAATAATAATAATAATAATAATAATAATAATAATAAGATGAACAAGAATAAAATAATAATACAAATAATAATCATAAATAATAATATATAAATAAATAACCTCCTTTTAAGATTTACTCCTATTATGGAGGTGGACACATACAATATTTAATATTTCTTATCTTCTACAGTCGGGATTCGAACCTAGGACTTGCAGACCAAAGTCCACAGCATAAAGCCTCAAGCTACAGATATCATAAAACAAGGTGAACTATGAGCATTTCCTAGTCTCAAACTTACACATGGCAACACTGCACCTTTCTACTCTATAGTTTTACCATTCTGCCGACCCATTAATGAACAACACACAATTATTTCTTCTCAGTATTGATTGACCTACATAATGAGGATGAATCAGACGTATGCTTTCACTTTAGAGTAGAAAGGTGCAGTAATGTCCCGCGTAATTCTGAGATTTCAATAGAAGTTCCACTGCTCTAGATATTAAAAGCCCTAAACAGCGCAATAAGCTGGGGACTCATGCTCTAGAAGTCCTAATCCCGAAAGTAGGAGATTAAAAAAAATGATCTACATGTGTAACATTAGAATAACAATCTATCTAATAATACTAACAATAAGAAATGTTGCAAAAGATGGATCTTCTTGTCTTTTCTACTTCTTCCTTTTCTTTAAAAGACAACACTTACATTTATATTTAATGATAAAATCTTGAAAGCAGCAATCTGCAACTCTACATAATGCGAAAAAGTAACACAAGCATACAAGAGCAAAATATTGGTTTTTGGAGGGGATTGCAAATTATAACATATTATTTTTGGTAAATCATACAAATCAGCAGAAGACAAGTACGACATTGACCTGATTTCTTAAACAGTGTAAGCCTAGGATACCATATTGTTAGTTAGCTAGGCACACAAATCGATTTCATAAACGCATCTGACGCGGTTCTGTGTATGGCTAGGATCCCATACGGGATCCTAGCCATACACAGAACCGCGTCAGATGCGTTTATGAAATCCATTTGTGTGTGTCTAGCTAACTAACAATATGGTAGCCTAGGTTTACACTGTTTAATAAATCGGGCCATTGTGGGTTCGAAAGGGACTCCAACCTTAATCCTTCGGCTCCAATTAGGTCTGTCTACTCTCATATCTGGCATCAAATGTGACATAAAACAGACAAACTGGATATCTAAAGGTGTACTCATTGTGCCTAATGAGATGCAAAGGGCTGGTAACCAAGGTTCTATTGTAGTATTGAACGGCTTCTTCAAGTAAATACCAAATTATATCGTATATATTCATTAACTTCGCCATAATATGATGATTTGAACAACTTTTCTTTTTCCAACCCGAGGGGAGTCAGTAATTTTTTTTGTGTCACCTATTATTCCCCATTTAGGGGAGTGCACACAGATGGACTAAAGCTGGGGAATTAAGGCTCGATGCAATCGCCTCATCGTGGGCTCCAACGAGGCTCCATCACCCCCCGAGTCGAGCCCTCTAACCATTACGCTACGGAGGTCCCATGGGTCAGTGCGTATATTATTAGATATTTAGTGTCTATCGAGCACTGGTTCCCAACATTTTTTATACCCTGTGCCCCTAGGAAATGCTGGATTAATCCTCACACCCATTACAAAAGTAATATCACAATTGAATTAGAAGAGGTTTAATTTCAAGTTGTTGGCGGAGCAGGGTGGAAGGGGGGGGGGAGACGTGGCAACCCTTTGTCCCCAAGGAGCTGAGAGGAGTGGTTGAGGTGTTTGTGGATCGTGGTGAATATGCGTTTCTTGGTTGGGCCACCCCCCTTACAAGGGGGAATGAGGCATGTGTATATGTATGTATATATGTATGTTGGCTGAGCGATGACCCGTGGCAATTCATTAAATCTTGCACCCTCTGGTGGTGCAAGAATCCTAGGTTAGGAACCCCTATTACAGAGGAACTGTGGTACTGACTGTATTTGGAAAAAGAGTAAAAATCCCCGTCCCGCAGCTCTCATATAAAATACTTGTATAAATAATCAAATAATCATAGAAAAAAACATAATAATATATCAAATAAAAAAAAATGTCCAATTAGCTGAAAATATGGCGCCATAATTCCTAATACATATGACATGAAAGTAGGCTTAATGATGTCGTTCAAAAGGAGATTTAAACTGGCAAATGCAGCCTGTGAAAAGACTTATTATTATTATTATTATTATTATTATTATTATTATTATTATTATTATCATCATCATTATTATTATTATTACCGGCAGATCACCAACTAACGGGGAATGTGAATTAAGCAAAAAAAAAAAATATTATTATCAATCTATCTATCCATATATATATATATATATATATATATATATATATATATATATATATATATATATATATATATATATATATATATATATATCAAATAAACAGCAACATGAGTCATATATTGCTCTTGTCCGGGATTCGAGCCTAAGACACATGTTAGTGTGCCTATTTGATCATAAATTGATGACTATATATCAGGGGATTGAAACTATATTGGAAAACAAGCCACAAGTGAGGTTGGGAAGAAGCAGTAATACGAACATAGGCATTCAGAAGAATGCGTTCATATCCAGGTTTAGGAGTTAGTTGAGAAGTTTGTTCCTTCTTTTATGCCTTCCAAGGTGTAGTTGGTGGAGCTTTGGCATAGCGATTATGTGTTTTAGGTTCGAATCCAGGTAAGAGGCGCGCGCTCTCTCTCTCTCTCTCTCTCTCTCTCTCTCTCTCTCTCTCTCTCTCTCTCTCTCTTATATATATATATATATATATATATATATATATATATATATATATATATATATATATATTGACCACTGTGTTAGTAAACAGTTGCACGACTGAATTAAAAAACCGTAGTTGTACACTCCTGTTTAAGAACACAGTAATCTTCTAAAGTCAGCAGTTTTCTTGCTCAGCCATATAAATATAAATTTAGAAATATATACCTTGAATACTACAACTACTACTACTATGCATAATAATAATAATAATAATAATAATAATAATAATAATAATAATAATAATAATAATAATAATAATAATAATAATAACCATTGTTTTCCCTCATATTTATATGAATAATAAACGAAGAAATGAGGTTGTTGACACATAAATAAGTTGATGATTGGCCAAATTTTACAAGAGATTGGAGAATGGAAAGGACATTATTATGAAAAACTATAGTAGCTTACATAGTAGATTTTTACTCTTGAAGAACAAGATGAAGACGGGTTAAAAATCTGCTGATTGTAAAATGGTTGAGTCCAACGGGACAGGATCTGTTTGTTGATGATTGCCCTTTAAGCTCCAAATATTTATGAAAAATTAAACTGGTTTTGATTAAACTAAGAAGACAAAGACGGGTTGAAGACTGCTGATTGCCAAAAAGGTGAGATAGAGGTGCCCAATATTACCAGATGAGGTCGATGTGATAAGTTATATTCATAGAGAAATAATAATGAACTTAATTTTTCAGAAAACCAGAAAGGCTGTATATTGCGCGAATAAGAGCTAGTGGTCCCAGGAAAACTATTGCAGAATAATGAGGATATGATACAAACTTATACATACATAAAAATGGCCGTTATCCCATTTGTAAGGAGGTGGCAGAGTCAAGGCACACCCCTATTTAAAAAAGCCAAGTTATCCTATCTCATCCGTTTTCACTCCTTGGGAGTAAAGGACAACACAATCACCCCTCACACCACACTGCTGGGTAGACCACAAGTGGACAAGGACTTTCTGTCGGGAGGCCAAACAGCCAAAGTTGATTACCCTCAATATTTCATCTCGAGGTAACTCTCCTAACACCCATCCTCCCAATATACAGCATTGAGCAGGTCCCGGAAAAGTTCTTTGGCCCGTGCCACCTATTTTCGAGCTATTTGCACTCATCCCTATTTGCTGCACTCTCTATTTACTACACTGTCCAGATGATACACGTGTGACGTGCTCATGTGATTTTTTCATCCCCATCCATCCATATCATTCTAGGTCTTTCTCTCGACCTTAATCGACTTACTTCTGCTCTCCACACTCACTTTGCTAGTTGTTCCTCATCCACTCATTCTATGTGGCCAAACCTTTTCACCATTTTCTGGTTTAATTTATCAAACAGTTTTATTTCAACTACATTTCTATGCCCCACTTCCTCATTTCTCACATTATCTATTCTAGATCAAACCTATAAAGTTAGAATTATATAGAAAAAATATATTTTTATGTACTTACTTTTTAAGAACAAGCGAAGAAGGACTGCAGAGTTGTTGAGACAGAGGTTTGCGATCGACGGGACAATTCTGTTGGACGGTGAGAAAAGACAGTAGACATGGACGACAGAATGTGTGGCCACATGGAGTGTCTATAGGAGTAACAAGAGGCTGGAAAAGAAGAGAATTAAATGACAGTGAGTATTTATTTTTCAATTGAATTTGATACATAGTTATTAATCTTTTATTAATCAAAATGTTACAAAAAGGGGGAAAGAGGGAGAAAACTTTAATTTAAAGGAATCACAGAATTTGTAAAATTTTGAATAAACTGTAAAATATAAACTTTTTCACATAAGATATTTGTTTATATTAATTAATTTGGTTTTACAATATTGTTACTGTCAGGATCAGACATTAATTTGAAGCATTTCACAGGAATATTGATTAATATACTATAGCATAAGCATTTCCCAGATATGACAATAGTTACTGGACCCCCCCCAAAAAAAAAAATCCTACATGATTTATGAATCTTTTAGGAAAATTCATATGTATTACATTAAAAATGCATACCCTTAAGGAGGAATACATGACGCCCACAAAAATAATCCATACACTAAAATTGAATTACAAAAGATATGCATGCACTATGTATACAACTAAAAAATGATTAATACAATACACTAATTAAAAAAACGGCATGTATGATACACATATACAAACACACCAATGTATGCTGTATTAAAAAATAAAATATGGCTGATTCGCACAAATCTACAAAAAACACCAATTCACCAACTCAAAAGTTAATTTTTTTATAATATACCTATAAACAGCAACACATACTGAAAAAAAAAAAACGTATGATATACAAAAAATACGACAGTGAGCGGGTTTTACGTCACGGACTCCCTTTTCTAGTAGGGGTTAGGACGGTGCCTCCTTGCGACGGAATTTGGACTTTAGTATTTACCTGTAAACAAATATGGCAGGTAACATCTTCGTCAACATCATCGGTGTAATCGTATAGATGAGGTTCGTGGGGCTGATGTAGTTGGCCACAGGTTCTGCAATTCCTTCTGCGGATGCTTCTACTGCAGTTGGTTTCGCTTACCCCAGGGTCAACCTCCAGGGGGGTTAAGCCCCCCTCCTCCCTAACCTCCATACTGGCGTCTCTTTCTACTCTACTACACCCCCATCACCACCTGAAACGAAGATAAAATATACCTATTAGTAAATATATCAATGGAAATGATAGAACATTCAAATACAATAAATAAACAAATTAATTAAAGTCAATTCACGTCAGTGCTTTAAATACATATGCAATATATATTTATGGAGAACTAGCATATATATATATATATATATATATATATATATATATATATATATATATATATATATATATATATATATATATATCTTCTTCGTCTACATCTTTTCCCACTTTTATGTGGGGTCGATGTTTCTGGCCAGTGTTCTCCATATGTTTCTGTCCAATAGCTTATCACCCAACAAACCTTTAGATCCCAAATTTTTTGGTTTTGGTAAAATGTTTATGGCCGGATGTTCTTCCTGCCGTCAACCCTCCCCATTTACCCTGGCTTGGGACCGGCACCAAGTTCAGGATGGCTTGCATTTTCTTCTCTCAAATAGTCAAGGTTTTGCTTTGACTCAGCCACTTACTTATAACGAGGATTATTGTCCTACTCTCTCTCTCACTATATATATATATATATATATATATATATATATATATATATATATATATATATATATACATATACTCAAAGTATGGATTATAATGGAATAATAATAATGATGATGATAATAATAATAATAATAATAATAATAATAATAACAATAATAGTAATAATAATAATAATCATAATAACAATAATAATAAGAAAAATAACAAAGTCAACAACAACAACAATAATTATATCAACGAGGATGATAATGATGATGACGACACTAACATTAACACTTTCACAATAACAATATAAAATAAAAATAAAAAAATATTATTTGAACTTTGACATGGCTCTTTTCTCATATCATCCCCTGAACTTCCCCTAAAAGAATATTTAAAGATAACATATTCAATAACTTTCAAACAGTTTCAATTCCAGAACTTCTGGAATGTTTTATTTCAATTCCAGAACTTCTGGAATGTTTTATGCAAAATTCCTCAAGGAAATCTGAAATGCCAAATAGAAATCTCGACAAACACAAATTTCCGAAAGGATTTGTTGAAGGAAAAATAAAAGGAACATTAGAAGAGATCCCAAAAACGAATTCAAAGATAAGACATTAAGTTTATTTAGAAGTCTATTGCAACTACTTCTGAGACTACTTTCGCTACTACTACAACTACTACTACTATTACTCCTACTAATAGTTACTGCTACTACTACTACTACTAACAATAATAATAAAACACAACAACAACAATAATAATAATGATAATAAAAATAATAATAATAATAATAATAATAATAATAATATTACTTATTATCACTATTATATATAATATTAATTACACATACTAATTAAAATAATTATGTTAATGATGACAATAATTAAGACACACAAAGACATTATATGAATACACAGTACAAAGCTAATACATGAAAAAAAAAAAATAAAAAAAAATATATATATATATATATATATATATATATATATATATATATATATATATATATATATATATATATATATATATATATATATATATATTCGAATCCGTTCACAAACTTTGTCATTATATGACCGGATGTCTCTCGTAACCAAATATACAACGATAAGAAAATGTCACCATCATATCCTGTATATAATGTCATTACAAATATTATTATCATCATCATTATCCATTAAATAAATAAAAAAGGGAGTTTTTTTTTTCAAAAGCGCCCGCGTACTTTCTAGAACAGTGGTTCTTAACCTTTTTCAGTATATGCACCCCTTTCAAATCAGCAGTCAGATCTAGTACACCCCCTCGATTGCTGAAATACAAAAAAATGCTAAAAGTACAAAGTTGACGTGATGTGTATTAATAACAAAACCACGTTTTATTTTTATTTAATCTTCATTCATATAGTTTATATTATTTTTTTTTTCATGATGAAACCTCTCTCTCTCTCTGTGTCACCTACGTGTCCTATACGCGTCCCTTCCTCGTCCATCCAAATCACATACCTGTACCCTGTACTCGAGTCCGTTGCAACTTTGCCACTTCATTAGGAAATTAGGTTTAGAACTTTAGGTTTATCTCTATCTCAGAACACTGCTGAAGCAAAAGGTTTTTGTTTCAGGAAATAATATAACGCGTATATAAAAATATATTTTGCTTTAATTATCCATAGGCATCCTCGCACCCCTTAGGAACCGGCCTTGCACCCCCTAGGGGTGCGAACACCCCTGGTTAAGAATCACTGCTCTAGAACGATTGTGAGATTCTTCCTTCAATTTTAGCAGTTCAAAGACACATGAAGAAAATGCTCTCTAAAAAGGGGGGAAAAATTTCCAATAGTTAGAGAATTCCTATTGATTGGTGCACTCAGTCAATCTTCTGAGTTAACAAGGTTCACGCTAACACAGTAAAACGCTGCTCAGCTTTCTTACACAGGATGTTTTGGGGAAGAAATGTTATCTCAAACGCTTTAGTTCATCATTATATCTATTTATCTATCTATCTATCTATCTTTATATATATATATATATATATATATATATATATATATATATATATATATATATATATATATATATATATATATATCTTCTTCTCTCGCTTTTCCCATATCTATATGGGGTCGCGGTTTCTTAACAGCCTTTTCCGCTCTCTCTTGTCCAATGCTTCCTCTCCACTGAGGTCCTTCTCTCTCAAGTCGTCCCGTATACAGTTATCCCAACGTCTTCGTGGTCTCCCTCTTCCTCTCACTCCCTCCGCCTCTAGCTCAATCATCCTTCTACCAATCCAATCTTCATCTCTCCTCATACAATGTCCATACCACTGAAGCCTTCTTTCTTGCATCTTCTTTCCCACTTGTGTCACCTTAGCTGTCCCTCTAATTGTCTCGTTCCTGATCCTAATCCTCTTCGTCACACCCAACATCCATCTCACCATTCTCATCTCTGCCACTTCCATCTTTCTTTCTTGTGTTTTCTTAACAGGCGACGTCTCCGAGCCATATATCATCGCTGGCCTTACTACTGCACGATATATCATGCCTTTCACTCTTGCACTAACCTTTCTATCACATATCAGTCCAGAGCATTTCCTCCAATTTTTCCATCCTGCTTGTATCCTCCCATTTATTTCCCTATCCAGTTCACCATCCTGCGACATATTTGACCCCAAGTACCAGAAAGCCTCCATCATTTTTAACCTCTCCTGTGCCAAGTACAATTGACTGTAATCATCTTATTCTCCCATCTGCATGTATTCTGTTTTGTCCCGGCTTATCTTTAGCCCTCTACTTTCCAACTCGTCCTTCCACTTGTTCAACTTCTCCTCCACTTCCTCTCTGGTCTCCGCCACCAAGACTATGTCGTCGGCAAATAACAGAGTCCATGGGGCCTCCTCCAGTACGTCCCTCACTATCACTTCCATGACAAGGTTGAAAAGGTATGGACTCATTGTCGACCCCTGATGTAGTATATATATATATATATATATATATATATATATATATATATATATATATATATATATATATATATATATATATATATATATATATATATATATATATATATATATATATATATATATATATATATATATATATATATATATATATATATATATATATATATATATATAAGGTGTGTTTCCCTTTTAGACCTTCTGTGGTGTAGTTGGTAGCGCCTTGGCATAGAGAATTATATGTCCTAGGTTCAAGTTCCGGTCGGGGTAAAAATTATTCATGTTTTCACATATGGTAATGTGCTTATTTCATTACTGTTGGTCCCGAATGTGATTGGGAGTTGAATTAAATGCGAAAACGAAGACTCGAGTGAGGTTGGGGGAAACTGTAATATGAACAATGTGGCATTCGGATAGAATGCGTTCACCCCTGTATAGCAGATAAAGAGCTGTAAGGCGTGTTTCCCATTTAGACCTTCTGTGGTGTATTTGGTAGCGCCTTGGCATAGTAATTATATGTCTTAGGTTCAAGTCCCGGTCAGGGTAAAAATTATTCATATATATATGAATGAGACACCGCCCAAACACACATATTGGTGCCATAAAGGTGGACACAACTGAACAAAAAGGGGGGGAGGCTTAACCTTGTATTAGCTTGGCCTATGGCACCAGCAGCCCGTCGTGATACTACAGCTGAAGTGCTTCTGGACTCAAAATAAGTGTCCAGGACAGTTCAGTGATAATTCTTCCTTCAGTTACGGTTCTTTTTGTATGCCTACATCAACACCGAATATTCTTGGATATTCGTTATACATCTCTTATTATCCCTTCGCATC